>VYXD01014815.1:7174-61447 GCA_013397195.1 Hylia prasina | reverse complement strand
AAAAAAAAAAAAAGTAATTATTATTTCCTGAAAAAAATCACAAACAAAATCAGCCTCTGTTACTGTCTGGAAACACTCTTTCCACGTGGCTGAATATTACCAGTGAGCACAGAAGAGGTGGTGGGGGTTGAATTCACACTCATCTTACCTTGGGATATGGATACTGCTTTCCCTTTGGATACAGACCTCCGGTGAACCGGGGAATAACCATGTTGGGCACCAGAGAGTCATTTATGGTCAGGAAGGCCAGTCTTTCCCCGTCTGGAGACCACCAGTGGGCAACGTGGGAATGAAGAAGTTCCTCTGCAAAACCAGATTTCCTTAGGGTCCATAAAAACACCTCACACGTAATGTCCAGCTTGTTCAGCTGGCGCCAAGTTATTCTCCCTGTGCCAACCTGAAATGTGTCTGTTGTGATTTCAGTAATTTCATATCACCCTGGGCTGAATGGCTGGATAACAAGGAACTTGGAAGGACCAAGCTTTAAGCATTTCCCTCAAATGCATGCTTCCACTAACATCAGAAAGTCATCTAAATGTGAAAGATGATTGTTACTGATGTACACTTAGTTCTATTGCATTCCAATACGTGTCTTTGTTTAAATTTTAAATAATTTAAAATAACTGGGGGGTTGGGGTATTCTTTGGGATTGCCAATTTTTTTTTCTTCTCCTCTTAATATAGACTCCAGTATACTTGATTTCTCTGAGTTGTGGCACCTGATAACATGAAGATCTTCAAACAGTCATATTTATGTAATCATTTTGGAGTGCAATAGTATGATTTTCCTGTCTCAGTCTAGTGGACAGCTTTAATTCTTGGGAAGTTCAGTTTTTCTGGAGTGAAACTTTCTGAAAATCTGAACCAAACTTTTATTTTTATCCAGATTTTATTTGCTTTCCAAATGACTCCAATTCTCAAGAATGTCACTCCATGTTTTCTTACATTTATTGTCATTGTATATCACAGTCAAAAGAAACAAACCAGAAACCACCACAGGCACAGCACCCAAACTCCTGGACTCCCAGTACAGCAGCTCCTGGGCCAGAAAGAAACCCAGGCACTTAAGTCTTCTGCTTCCACTTGTGAAAAGACTTGAGAATTTTCATTATGTATGTGATATGCTGGCTTGTTTAGTAAGGGTTTTGTATTTGAGTCTGAGGAATTTGGCTGGAAAACTAATTGAGAATAGTGTACTAAGGGAAAGGCCTGGCTGCATACCTAATTTGAGAGCCTACCTAACAAAACTGCTTAAACTGTCAGTAGAGACTCTCCGAGTTGCTAATCGGATTCTGAAGGTTCTGAAGCAGCTTAATGGATTGAATCATCTAAGGTTAGGTGAAATGAAGCTGGGACCTATATTCCAAGTCATATATTCTGGGTCATGCTTCTCTCTCTGGCTGGATAACTAAAACCTTTTACACAGGAGAAGAGCAGAGAACGAATGGTGAATATCAGATGGCAAAAAAAATCACAATTATTAATCACAATTACTGTTTGTATTTAGACAAGGTTATTCACACAAAGAAAAGCTATTCCCAAATGCTTTGTAAGGTGAAATGCTAATAAAAAAGCTCATGAAATGATAAAAGAAAACAAATGAGGTCAAAGAAGGAAGAGTGCACGAGTCAACTGACAATCTCTCAACTTCACCTGGACAATATTCAGCCTGCACAGCTTCTGATGCTGTTAAAAAACTCTGCTGAAAGTGGAGCACTGCTCTAGGTCAGTGGGAAAGGAGCATTGTGTTCCTTCATGCCAGCAGTGATTGGGGTTCTCCAGCACACACAGACAGAACCCCCTCTCACCCTGACTGCCACGGTGTTCAGAGCTGAGAAGGGCTCCCTGCCTGCCTGCAGCCCTGGGAACCCAGAGAGCTCTCTGCAAGTCAGGAAATACCATCCCACTTGGGATGCAAGGAGCAAAGGAGGCTTTGTCACTTACAGAAGGCTTTAGGACATGCTTTATGAGGAAGGCTCTGGGATGCTCTCCCACAACACCTCAGAAACTCTCTAGTCCCAAACTAGACAACTTCTGCTTCTCCTGGCTGTGACTCTTACTCGCTTCACTTTGTTTTAGCAAAAACTTGATATACTACATCAACTTCCATGAGCTAGAGCTGCTTAAATTCTTCAATTTGCATGCTGCCGTGTTAGATTTTAAGATTATTAAGTGCATATAAAATGATATTCCATTTAAAAAATGTTCTTTTGTTTTGAATGGTGCTGCCACATTAAAACATTTCAAAACACTAATGGAAACGTTGGAAGTGGGTAACTATCAGATACAGGCTAAGGGATGCAAATTACCATCCTAAATTCAGAGTTCACTTGGGCAGAGATTTAAAAAAAAAACAACCCATGGTGAGCTGTTTGCTCAAAACTACTGCAATTCCAAGTGGTGTGGGTAGACCATTTTTAAGGTGAAGCTCCATGCTGTATGGCATTAACACCATTCCTAAAAAAACTTGCCACACAAGAAATTCTATACCTCAGGTAACTGAATATTTAACACCAATGAATACATGAATCCCATAGCAAGAGTAGCTGAAATGTGTATTAATTTTAAGCAGTTCTACCAGGCTAGATAATCTGCTCCTTTTTTTATTTTCTTTTCCTTAAATTTACCATTATGTTAAAAGCATTTTGAGTGAGAGACATTCTGTGGTACTGGCTGTAAAAGGCAGACTGAGCTATCCCCTACTCAAATTTGGGTTCCCTCTTCTCTGTGGATGTTTTAACTGTAAATGGATCATCACTGTTGTCCCTAAAACAGCAAACTGAGCCCTTTCCCTGCTCACCTTTACATGGTACCAAGTGTTCATTTGCAACATTCTGGTATGAAATGAATTCCTCTTTCTCAGGAAACTCTGCTGTATGCAGGCAGCAGCCAATACAAAGAATGAGCAGATACAAAGGCAATCTCACAGGAAAATGAGAAGGGAAAGGAGCAAACCCAACCTCAGCATTTTCTGAAATGAACAGATTTGTGCTGCTGGGTCTGTACAAGGACCTTTCATCTGTTTTAATAAACAGTTATATTTTTCCAGCTTACCTTCATATAACCAGTCTGCAATTCCATTAAAAATAATTCCTTCTTTTCCTGAGGATGTCAGGCGCAATGAGCTGCTCTTTACATCAGGCTGATAGTAGATGTTATTTTCAAATATATAAATCTGGATGTGGTAAGAGAGACAGAGAGAAAAACCAATGTTTTGGTAGATACTAATGAATGTTCAGCAATGAATACATAATTTCCTCAGGCTCAGAACAGTCTACAGAATAATTCAGCATGAGTTTCCACCAACATTGTCTTCATATTCCATTTATAATAAAATTGGACAAACTAAATAAACTTTTAATACTTATGGCAAGCAAATCCTTCCTTTGAAATTCTCTTCCCAGTTGAAATATTTCTATTAATTAAAAAAAATATTACATTCCCCATAATCATACAGGAGACAAGTTTTATAACAGCTGAATGAATAAAGAAATTTTCATCTGGTTTTCTAACTGTGAAATGAGACATAATTCTGCAAGGACATACAGTATAGTACATAAATCATAAATATAAGTTACAGCTTTATATCATGGTGTGAGAACACACTGGAGAAGCAAAAACAAATAGCAGCCTGCAGTTAACTTTTCTCAGCTTGCTGATGACTTCTGACTGACACATCAGTGCACTATAAATGCCCTTTATTTTTCAAGTCTGGGCTCCTCATCCTCCTTTTTCCTTCTTCACTGCCACTCATTAGCCTTGTCTGCTCCTCTTTCCCTGCTCACTTTGTTGCAAAGGGTTTCAAGTTCACTCATTTTTTGAGGCTGAGCTCCAGGTTCCATGACAAAGTGAAATAAATCACAATGGCCACGTGTGCACTTGCACAGCTTAACACAAAATCAAAGCTACAGCAAGATTATGCACCGCCTCAGTTCACACTGAGAAAAGGCATCTGTGACACGACTGGAGAAGGCAAATACCAGAGAAATTTTTGTTACACCATTTCAGCACTGTACACTGATATACAGTGTCTCAGGGAGTGTAACAGGAAGTAAATACATTTCCACCAAAGACTATTTAAAAAGCCTGGTCATTTATTATTCTTTCCTACTTCTATGATAAATGACTTATGGGAAAACACTAACCAAAGAGCAAAGTTTTATTATCACTATTACAGCTGTTCCCTTTGCTTCTAAATTGCCATCTGAAATAGATTTCCCTCTGAGTCCCCAAACTAATGATTTTTAACAGTAGCCATTTGATGATTTCTGCTGCAGAAAGCTGTAAAACTGAGTTTTTTCCATACCATGGGCAATGCCATGATTTTAACCATTACTGGGAACTGGGAGTGACTTGGAATTAAATCTTTTATGGTCAGAAATCAAAGCTCAGCTGTGAGCTCAAAACTGAAGCAGAAACTGTTGAACCAGTTTGAATATTCCACAATGTACTGAGCATTATATTGGTACAGAGAATTTCTGGGAAGCTGGTGTATCACCCAACATCAACAGCAAAATAAAACAACAACGAGAGAATGCTGGATGGATCAAGCTTTGGAAATAACATCAACAAGAACTTCCTGTAAATGTGCATTTCCACACTAAAAATGCACTTTTATTCCTAACGTAAAAGAGATGAATACGAGCAAAAGCAAGGCATGGTTAACTGCTTAACCAAGAAAACTAAAATAATTTAGCCAAGCATTTGTTATTTATGTCAACTAAAATTATTGACATCAGACTCCATTACAGGTAGACTAAGTAGTGAACTCTAATGACCATTTGCTTCCTATGAAGCAACTTCTTACAGCTGACACTCTCTTCTTATATAAACAGCAGCTTTCAAGAGGTTACCAAAAAAGTCTACTTGGTCAAATGATTCTATCTTATTTAATCTGCTTTAATTAAAATAAATCAATCTGATTAATTTTTGAAGATCAGGAGGATAATTTTTGCTTCTCTCCCCCATTTTGAGGCTGCTAGTGTTCTTAATGGTGAAGGTATCCACATTTTCTTGTCTCTGCAGTGAAAACTTTCATTTAAAGTGATCAGTGACAAAGTGCAGGATTAAGAATTACTTGTTTTATGACTGAACCCTGAGAAGGCTTTTAATCCTGTTATTACTACTTAGCAGGCATTGTTAATTCCATTTGACAGATCTCAGATAAGTAAGTATCTCTGAAGGATACTTGCTGTTGTGCCACTGATTGTGGCTGTATCATCTTTATTCCTCATTCACTTTGTAAAGAAGCTTTGTCTCCATCCTAAACCAGTTCTCAGTCACCCTCTGAACATCCTCACAATCTTAGTCCACTCTATCATCCAAAGTTTTCCTTCTTCCTTTCTTTTCACTCCTGAAACATGTTCCTTCAATTTTGAAAGCTGCTCCTAACCCCCATTTTTTTCTCTAATGTACCTATTGGAACATTTTCAGTTCTTGAAAAACTTCAGTCACACAGCAGCTCTCTCCCTAGCAAGGCCTGAGATCACCAATTACTTGAATTTGACATTAAGAAGGAAGAATTCATGTTCCTTTGCAGAACATTTATGAAATACAACCATTCATGTTCCTGAACACAACTAACTGCACATGGATCAGTGGTTGGTGCTTGGGCAAGTGTGGCTCTGCACTCACTGCCTGCAGCATCCCAAAAGATCAGTATCCCAAAACCTGTAAATTATCTTAGAAAGATTCACCATTATGGTCAGTTGCTTAAATTCATTTGTAATTTTGAATATTTGTTGCATTTCAGGAGGTGCCATTTTCCACAGGAAGCCCCTGGACTGCTGTTTGCACGACAGGAATGCACCCTCCCTTCAGTGAGAGCCTGACCCCTGCAGCAAAGGCTGCATTCCCCTCCACCCATGACCATGCCAAAGGGCTCAAACATAACTATTGCACACATTCACCATTTGGAAATAAGGACTTGGGAGTTAAAATGGGGATTTCTGCAGCAAAACAGGCAGCAGAGGCACAACAGGAGTGACAACGCTACTGTGAAGGCTACTAGGTCATGGCCTGAGAGCCTCTCACTTCTCTCTCACTGAATGCAGACAGTGGGTTCAATTAAGCACAGTTCAACAGTGGATTCAATTAAGTACTTTGTGCAGCCACAGAGCCCAACCTCCCATCAGCTGGCAGCCAAGAAAGGAATTTCCAAAAGGTGACCCACTTTGAATTCTTCTTCCCAGTATAATACTTATATGATACAAATGTCCCTTTAAAATACCTCTAAAATGCTGATATTTTAATTGAAGGTGACCTGAAATTAATTCTGTTCCCAAGATTGTGAGTAGATCCTGCTTGCTTTCATCTTGTGCTTCCACATACAACACCAGCCAGCAGCACAAGGTGGTGTCAAATGGGAAGTGGCTTCAAGAGGAAAACAGACACTGACTTTATTTTATGTGAATTATCAAAAGCCCACGAACTAAGAGTAGAAATGGAACTATTCCTCAGCTGAAACATGCAAAAAAATTCCAGCCCCAGAGGAAGGGAAATCCTTAAATCCAAGCACTCCCCTCCTTGCACAATACCCAAGATCTTTGCTTTGCTTCGTGTATTTCTCTCTTTCTTGCTCAGTTTAAACATCACCACCAATGCTTTCTGATGAAACAGTTCTGCTTAATGCTACACTAAAACTTATTTCCAATCTTTTTTTTCAAAACCACGGAGACTAGGTGATTTTTTTTTTTATGAGGTAGCTTCTCCTGCTGATTACTTGCAGTACAAAAATACCTGGAAGTTGAATTTATGAGCCACAATTTGGTTTTCAAAAATGAGTGAGAGAGAAAGTGTCTGGAAGAGAACTCAGCTACTCTTCCTTTAAGAGAGACTGAAACTCTCAAACACTGCAAGGCAGATAACAAATCATGACCCTGGGATAAGGATAATTGATCAAAACAAACAAAAACAAACAAATCCTTGCAGCACAGTCTTGCAAACAAATGCACCTTACCTTCTACTTCAGCAAGTAGAACTAAAGCTGTGCCCAAAAGTTTCCAGGAAGAGGACTTCACATACTTCATCACTTTGTATATTGGTTTTGAGCAACATCACATAAACCAGAATTTCCCTTGCTGGTCTCTCTCCACTCAGGTATATGGGAGCAAGTAATAGTAAAAGGCTTTTCTTAGTATACACTTGGGTCTATTTACAACACCACAAGTACTAAAATGTTGACTGCAACTACTGAATCTTCCTAAACTGCTAAAAATGGAGTTGCTACTTGTGTATCAGACAGGTATTCTCAAGAATACATCAGTGACTTTGTGCCCAAAAAGCTTTCACTGCTTTCAGGTATGATGATAAGAAAGTAAATTGAAAAAGGCACAAAGTGGAACCAGGATATGCTATTGTATGTGGAAATTATTATTACGCTTTTTTTAACCTCTTCCCTTCTACCTATCTTTCATGAGTATTCTTAAAAAATTTAGAACAATTTTTAGCTGAGACCCTCAGCTAATAATGCTGTAAAGGGGAATAAATGTCAAAATCTACTGCCTTCAAAATTATCTGACTTTCTGTTTTCTTAGAGATTTTGCAAATCAAATCTTAAACCAAATGGAGAAAACCCCCACAGAACTTCTTTAATTATTTTATTAAGTCTTTTCCAATTAATGAAAAACACCTGCAAGAATGTTTTGGATTAGTGAGATATTAATTCTTGGTAATGATCACATTTATTTCCACCGACTGTCAAGAATTTGAGGCCCTGCTTGCTCTAATGTTCTACCTCAGCACTAATCCATCTCATTCTTCCACATCTGGCATCCTCTAAACCATTTTCTTTCATAAACCTTCTTCTAAATTAATTCCTTCCAAAACACTTATTTACTGTTTGCAACATGTTTCACAATTACAGGATTTTCAGGCTGAGGTCTGGAGCAGAGCACCCAGTCTGAGTTGGTTGCAGATGGCAGCCAGCTGTGAAAACAGAGACGTCCATCCCCAGCTGAACAGCAAACCTAGTGCCAGTAGCTGGAGAGGCCCCCTGTGTGTCTTTAATCATTTCAAACACTACAGGCAGAGAAAAGCTGCTAAATGACAGAAAAAATGCTCCACTTTTTCCCTTTTGGTGCTCCACTGAAGCCTCCTGCATGGCACATCCCCACTCAATCCCTCTCTGATTGCAGGGCAGCGTTTCAGTGACAGCAAGAGCCTTTTCTGCTCCAGCTGGGCAGCAGCAGCAGCTTGCCCAGAGCTGCTGGAGCCCACTCTAAAGCCCAGGTTTTTTAGGGGGAAGAACAGCAGAGCTGGTCTGTTCAGCCTGGAGAAGAGGAGACTGAGGGGAGATCTCACTGCAAGATCTCACAACTTCCTCGTAAGGGGGAAGAGGAGGGGCAGACATTGATCTGTTCTGTGTAGTGACCAGGGACACGACCCAAGGGAATGGCCTGAAGTTTTGTCAGGAGAGCTTTAGGTTGGGTTCTTCCCCCAGAGGCTGACTGGAAGTGGGACAAGCTGGAAGGAAAGAAACTGCAGAGTGTAGCTACGGGTACTGTTGGCCATTACATGGATTCATCACCTTGCTCAAGGAAAGCGCCAACCAAACTCTAAAGGAAACAAAGAAGTCACCTGTATTTATACATCTTTGGTTAGAAAAAAATCCATACAACAAGCACTGGTCTCTCTCTGTACAGGTGAGAGTTCTATCTGTGATGCGAGAAAATCATCAGATTCTTCCACAGAATCTGGGACCAATGAATAGATAAATAACTACTCCAATCTGGAACAGCTTCAGCACTCCCACTTAATACCCCAGAGAACATGACAGTCTTCCTTACCTTTCACACTGCAAATATGAGCTATGACAAGGCTCAGGAATTTCTGATTATGCCCAAAAGGAGACCTTCAGGCATTCAGGAGCTGTTTCTGCTGCAGAACTCCTGCAGCTGCTAATGACAGCACTAAAGGCATCAACCCTTCTCAGGCAGCCCAGCCCCGGCTCATTCCTGTGTGACCTTGGCAAGGACATGCTGGTCACCCCTCTCTGGGCCAGCCCAGGTGTGCCCAGAGCCCAGCACTCCATGGAACAGAGCTTGTGGCTCTGCAGAGGGGCAGGAATATTTCTGCTGCAGGAACCAGCACCCTGTGCCCCCACACGTATGGGGCTGATGGCTGCACCTCAGCACAGGCCCCACCAGGCCTGCTGCTTTCCTAAGCATTCGGCAAAATTCCGTCCCTTCTTGTGAGACTGCCAGCCAATTAGTTGGATAATTAATTCTTCAAAAGCTTCAAGATGCTTTTCCATCTGGGCTTGCCTCTTACCATTTGTTGTGTCTCCTGTCTTACCATACATTAGCCAGGGCCAAAGCCAGCTGCCCCCAGTCAGGTCATTCACTAAGATTTCCAAATGAAATATGTTTTCTCACTAAAAACCATTAATACAAATAATATCAGCTATTCATGAGCAGAACAAAGTCAAATAAAGAATATTTTCTTAGTTGCCCTGCAAATATTGTACTTTGCTCCTCAGAGATTAAACCACGACTTCTCCAGTTTCAAGGACAGAGCTAAGTACTTACATACATAACATGTATGCACACATATATATTGTGTATATCCAAAGAGTTGATGCCCTTTTGTTTGAGAACATAAGGAAAATCCAGCACAAAAAATGGTCTTGCATAGAAGAAATAAGTGGCATATCAAATGAAATAATTAATTTTAGAATTATTTTAAGTCATTTTTATTCTAAAATGTGGTCTCAATTCCTACTGTTGCTTTCACCATAATTATGGAAAAATGCAGACATCCATGCACTTCCTTTGACTTGTAAGTAATATTAGAACTAACTTTGGATTGCAGGAAGAAACTAAAATCAAAGCCCCGCATCCACATCGAGAAAATTTATTTGCCAGTTTTGAACAGCTGCTGTTAAGGTAGCAAGTTTGGGTTTCATTTCAGTATTTAAAGTATTTGTTTCTACCTTCTGGTTCACAGATCTGAAAAATTATAGAAACAACTCCACTTCAGAAATTTACAATTAGTGTTCACCAATTTAAAAAATACTGTAAATCACCCATAGGATCTATCAATGCAATAGCTTTCAAATGCCTGGTTTGGCATTTTCTCTACCACTATTCAGCATCCTCCAAAGTTCTGACAGACAATTTTTTTCTGAGAGCCACTGATTATGTTATTTTTAGTCACAGTGTAATATCTGCTCTCTTCTTCAAGTCCAAACTGAGCAAGTATTTGCTTGTCATCTGTGATTTCACTTACTGTACTCCTGGGACTCACAGACTTAAACTGAGATTGGCAGACCAACATTACACCCACTGGTACAGAAGATGAGCACCCCTTCCTGCTCTTTTTCCTTGCCAAAATCTTATTTACTTGGAGCAGATTCCCGCTGCAAAACAAGATGTAGTTAAGATTGTGTGTTTTGTGTGCCAATGCAACAACAGTGTAACCCCTGTTTTCTTTTGGTTTTTTTCCCTTTCACAGTAAAGATAAATGCTCCTTTGGGGAAGAAAACATCATCCAGAAGGACTGGACACACAGTGTTGAACAGGAATAGAAGTTGGCTATACCAAGCTAGAAGTTCCATGATGGCAAGCCAAACCTCCTGGCCTGTTCCAAAGCCCCTCTGTAACCAAGAGCCACAGGGCACAGGGTGGAGAGAGCCACAGAAATCCCTCAGGGCTCTATTTGGGAGCAGGAAAGAGGTGGCTTTTCCTGCACTCTGTGCTGACCTGGGGGTGTGATGTCATTTGGCTCATTTTTATCTACAGCTGGAGACTCCTAACTCTGCTGGCACAGGGGTCACTCAGACTGCCCATGGTCAGGACCACAGGCACACCACCAGCCTTCCTGTGACAATGCTCTGGAGAATTTCCAAATTAGGAGCTGGTTTACTGCTCCACACAGGTGAACTCTACACACATTGTGTGCAAAATCACGCTGACAAATCACATTTCTGGTGGTGACTTTGCCCTTTGGCGGAGAAGGAGCAAAATCAAGGGCTGGTGTCTGCCATTCTTGCCCACAGCAATCAGCTGTGGAAGAAGCTCCATGGTAATGAAGGGGACACACACTCATTGAGAGGCAAGTGAAATGCAAGATGTCAAACTACCACCCCAAACACTCATAATGCAGTTCACTGGTGGGACTGATTATCCTGCTAATGTCCTTCTTATTTGTCCCACAGCCATCTCTAAAACAAAAGAGAATTTTTGTATTTCAGATAATATAAACCACAGAAAAGAGGATTATAAAGCTGTTAGAGGTGTGAATTTTAGAGGGTTAGAATATTTACTAGTGACTTAACCAGTTACAATTACGCAGACTTCTTCCAAAAGCCTTTTACTTTTTTTCTCACATCTTACAAATTTTCTATACAGATCACATATGTTAGAAGATGAGAATTTCAAGTTAAATTTTATGGGATTATATTGCAAAGCAGCTTTATTTCCTGTTCCTTTGCCTTATATTATTTCTGTATCTATTTAGATTGTGAGCTCTCAGACAGGATTGCAGGCTACAATGTCTGATCTAGTTTGCAATACAGCTGCTTTGCTGTATGTCTCCAGGAGTGCATAAATGGCTCTGATCTCTTCTCTGCAGATGTTTTTTGTTGTTTTGTTTTGTTTTGCAGTTCAGTCTGTACTGGCACAAAATTTTCAGAGCCATGCAGCTCTGACTTGTTCCAGCTCTCGCACCACAGAGCCTGAAATTATGCAGGTACTGGGCACCACAGGCACCATGAGCTACCTCAGCAATGCCTGGCAGTGGACAAATATCTGCCCTTACACAATCCACGCTACAAAAAATCATCAGGCACATTGCCAATGAGGTGGAAACCAAATAATAGATAATAACAAAATTATTATAATTGTAAGCAATAAGAACTATATTCACTCTTAAAGGTATCAATTTTCTAAAGGTTGTGATTGACTTGCACAACAATTCTTTCAGAGGAAGCTTTAAATGTTTAGATTATGTTGCAATTAAGGGAGAGGGGAAGTAGCTGTTGATCAGTAGGCGACATGGAGACCTCAAAGCTCAGACACCCCAATGTCATATGCAACCTTTTTCTGGTGTCAGTTACAATATGTTAATTTTATTTTTGCAGCAATCAAGCTGCCAGACATAGCAGGAAGAACAGAACACTGAAGCACCACTTTTCTTCTGTCTAGATTAATGCCACTGCATCACAGTAATGTGTTAGCACAATTGTTTCTGAACAACCACAAACAATCTACAAAGCTATTATATTTAATTGCTATTTAGATAGTTTTTAAATCTACTGTAAACAATAGCGAGGATGCACTCATAATGCAGCTATAAGATTAGTTACTAATGCCATGACATAAACCAGGCCATGAACTCAGACTATCAGCAACTCCATGGCAACTCTGATGTTTATGTCCTTGATTTCCAATAAATGCAGGGAAGTGTTGCCCTCTTTTGTTTCAACACACATTAATTATGTTGCCTTTCCTATGATATTGGATCATGATGCTCACTAAATTCACACCCTGCCTCATCCCATGACAGCTTACCCAGGAGAGCAAACATAGTGTAATGTGCTATATAAATAAAATCACATATAATATCTGAACTACGACCTACGCAGAAAGCTGCTTCATAAATCCGCTGCACACATCACAGCAAGACTGCCTTTCCCCCAAGCTGATGGTCTGGATCTGCTGCCTCCTCCCGTGGAGCTGCCTGAAGAGCTCTGCTGGCTGCAGCACTGTGCAAAATGTCACTGAGGATTGGGCTGCTCAGCCCCTTGATCTTTGCCTAAGCAATGTGAAGAACAGACACAAAAACAGTGCATGCTCAGGAATTCACACTCCGCCCTCCTCACACTTACTGATTGCTCCTGACTAATGAGCCAGCATGGAGCTTATAACAAAATCATAATCTGTCCTTACCATAAAATCTTTTAAAATGATCTCTGGTTATTTCAGGCTCATCTTATACTGATATCAAGCATACAATTATGCCCAGACAGATCAATCCGTAGCAAGCTAAACTGAAAAATTTTCAAACTAGTTACTCCAGAAGAAAAAAAAAAAGCAACGTTGGAAGACAGAAAAATATCTAAGGAAATTGTAAGGGCTTTGTATCAGAGGAGGAATTTTCTGTTTTCTTTGACAAAAGTGGCATTATAACTGCAAGAACAAAATTAAAAAGACACAGAATTGAAAACTCTGAGCTGTAAGGTCGTACTTGCATTTTCTAGTATTTTTAGGGTGGTGGGCAATCCCTGAGAACTTTGTATGAAATACAATAGACCAGGGTGCCTCTGAGCATCTCCTACATGAGAAATCCAAGCAAGTTTGAAACAGAATTGGTTCAAACCCATTTGAACACAAAGGTTTGTGCTTTCAGCTGCTATTGCTGACCAAGCCATCTTGCTGTATGGGACATGTGCACATCTCCCCACTGCACACGGGGTTCAAGTTGCCCGTGGTCTTTGTGATGGACATTTTAGTGGATGACATCCACCTGTACAGACTGCACACAGCACATCCAATGCAAGAGACACAGCTTGTCTTAAAATATCTCATTAGGAATCAGAAAAGGAGGAATTAGAAAATTTTGACTAACTCTTAGAACAGCACATCTGTTTGGAACAGTTCAGTGTCTGGGAAACAAAACTTGAAAATAACTATTTGCTTTCCTTCCACACAAAACCTTTTCTTTCTGTTTCTGTAAATGTGCTGTCACCTGCCATAAATGGAGACGGAAATCAATGTATTGTTTTCTCTTAGATATCAACAGTACACTTGACCTTTTAGTCCTTATTCTCCAGGCCTTGGAGCTGCCAGTGGAGATAGATGCCCCACAACTACACATCCACAAGCAGTTCTTTGCATTTCAGTCTCTGGCTCAGGCCAATTCAACATGAAAGCCTAAGTCACTTCAGCACAATGCAGCAAAAGTTTAATCAGCTCTGACTTTTTAGCACAAAGTCATAACTGTAGGGAAAAAGAAACATGCAAGGACATTTATGGGCTGATGATGATGGAATTTTATGACTCCTTTCAAGAGGAGCTTGGCTAAAACAGAGAGGAATAGGCAGGAGAACTGAACATACCCAAAGTTGTTCAGCCTCGCAGAGGAGGACAGTCACTGTCACTTCCACTGACAGAAATCTGTCTATATTTCTGATGGGTGTTACATGCTGAATGAGAAAATAGATTTTAAAATACTGCAAACAGAACCTGTAAATGGAAGAGGTGGAGGAACCCTGCCACAGAGCAAGAGCTCAGTGGGGTTTGTGTCAGGTTGGTTTTGCCATGTCAACCTAGCATTTCCTAGTTCCTAGTAGAACTCTGTAGGTATTGGTACCATCACAGAAAGTCTTTTACAAGTCTTCTGTCAAACACTTTAGAAAGGTAAATTAAAGTTGTGTTTGCAATTGATTGGAACAACCTCTGGCATAGAACTTGAACCAGAAAGGCATTAGAAATCTTCAAACTCTTCTGTTTCAATATTTTAGTGCCTTCCCCTTTGGAATCATCCTTTTCCAAGGTGTTAAGGAGCATAGAATATAGCTGCTTTATTGGTGTTTACTCTTTTTTTTTTCTATTTGCCAGATAAAACTGTTGTTTACTTTACATTGCCAAAAGATGGATATGACAAATTTTCCATCCCATCCTGTGGTGTACCTTTTTTTAATCACTAAATATGAAGTGACTAAATGATTATATGATCCAGGGACACAGGTAAGCATGCAGTGGTTCTCGGCAGGATTTTGGAGTTATATAGAAATAAAACAGTCCACAATGAAACCCAATCTTTTCCAACTCCAGTTTAGCTAAGGATTCCATCAGATTTCAACCTCTGCTTCACAGTTTTTGTGGGTGGCTATTTCCAAAGAATTTTAGACTTCTGAAATGTAATTTTCATGTTTCTGCATTACAGAAAGCCACACATTTTTCACACAAGAAGCACAGCAGCCCTATTTTATGAGCCATTGGACTTGCAGTTAATATTAGCTAACAGACAGAAGTGTGAATATTCAGATATGCTTTGTTACACACGGACATGTTGAACAATACGATGAGAAATATTGCTGTTTTCATTGCTCCCTGTAGGCTCCTGCATGGAAAAGTCCTTATGAGTGCTCCTATCAAACATGTGTTTATACTTGTTTCTCTGTGTCTGTGTCTGGGGGACTGTGTGTAATAATGCATACATACATACAAATATATATATATATACACACACATATATATATACACCCACACAATTAACCAGGTGAAAAATAATTTCAGTTTTAGCACAGTGATATATCACGTTTCCAGTATATTTGCTTCTGGATAAAAAATAATGCATTATTTGTGTGCAGGGCTTCCATACTGACTCAAATATTAGCTGCATGCTCAATTAGTGATAACAGAACCAGAACCAGGGAGAGGAGACATCTTTTATCTCCCCTCTCGATTTATTCACTATAAAGCTGCTGGGCCTTTTACTGTTCCACATGACAAACAGTAGTAGAGGAATAATGCCCCTATAAAACATATGATTTTCTCATTATTTCTTCACCTCTTTCAGATACAGCCAAGTGGCTATTCCCACAAGGGGCCAGCAATATCTAATCCTTAATACTCATAATTTTAAACCACCTGTGATACTAGAACACATTTGTTGTATTTCACCAAGCAAACTGATGAAGAAGCTTCTTTGCTCAACTTAGCCTTGCTCCATTTGTAATGTTCCATTTATAATGTTGTACTGGTCTCTAGAGCTCACAATTTTTTTATTGACTACATCCAGCCTTCATAAGTAAAACTGTGTTTTTTTCTGTTCCGCCAAACAACCTGTGTTTTCTGGCTGCATTTTACATTCCCATTTTCTGAGATGGGAACAAAAAGCTTTCAGATGGAATATCACTTTTGGAACTAGAGAACATGCAACAAATGCTCCTCCAATCCATATTTAAGTGGAATGAGCACCCAGAAATTCATCATGGAAAATGTTGACTAGTTCTATAGAATATCTTCAGAGCAACCCATACTATTTTTTTTTCTCTGAAGAATAGTTTGAATCAAATAATTTGAACAAAAAGGAAAAAAAGACATGTAGATTTTACAATGGTAGTTTGATAAATCCAAGAGAAAAATACAATGTGTACTAGCAGCTTAGAGGGAAGACAGTAATACTCAGTCTTTTAGGTAACTCCAGTTCTCGTGGGGATTCAGCTGGGTGAGCAATGCTCAACCACAGTTCCCTTCCTTCAGAGAAACATCCTCAGCAGGACAAAGGATCCCCAAATGTGCTCTGAACTACAGAAGTTTGGTAATTGAACCTCTGATGCATTTTAAATGAGGTATCATACCTGAGGTTAATGTCACATTGAAGTGTTCTTGTTTATTTCTAGTTTTCAGAATAAATTCAAGCAGACGTTTTCCTCTGAGTTTCACTGCCATTTGCCTCATTAGCATAGTCATTAAAAGGAAAGATGAAATAAAGCTTTGACATTTCCATATGTAATTTTAAGTTACTCATCTAAAATACAGTAAGTCAAAAGAGCAGAAGACTTTGCAGATAAAAACAGCAGAAGAAATATATTTATTTAGGACTTACTTCATTAGCATTAATTAAGCTTTTACTTCATTTGCATATGCAAGTGTTCTTGCCAGGAGGGGGTGCCAAGTACCCACAGCACTAATTATGCAAAAAGAAAACACATGGCAAATAGTTTACAGAAAGATAAATTACCATGTTTTATAGCAGTTGTACATTACCTTGATAGACCAAACAGCAAATGGAGCTTTCAGCAAGTAATGGCTGTTAAAGCATGTGTTGAGCAAGAACAATCCTGCTAACTCCTCGTTTACTAAAATTAGTCCAGTGTTTATCTGAGTACATAGAAAATAATACAACATCAAAGAACTCTGCTGCTGCACTCTTTGTCTTATCTAAAACGGTCTTTGAATGCCATTGGGAAAAAGAAAAAAAAAAAGCTAAAATTTTGACAAAAGGCAATTGTAAGGAAATGTCATGTTAATACAGTCTCAGAGATATTTGCATTTTTGTGGGGCAATAGGTATTGATGGAGGATTGAAGAGAAATTGAATCCTTCAACATGACAAAAGGATAAAGATGACTGATCACAGAGCAAAAGAGAGCTCCTGAAATGGTACATTTATTAACAGCTCTGGTTTATTTCTGGGTTTCTGTTTATATGCTGGTTTTTAGGTAGCTTGAATACAAGGTGAGGTCCTTTTTCACTGGATCTTTTTCATTCTTTATGTAAAAGGTTCAGCTTCTAAGATCTATTATTTGCGAGTAACTTTTTTTTGTTGTTTTTTTTGGAAGATGAGGGCAACTTACAGATTTCTAACATTTAAAGTACTTTCTAAAAATTGATGAGAACATCCTGAATCCACAATCTACAGTCACCAAATTGTTCTTAGTGTGTACGCCCTAATAGATAATTTTACTCAATGATGACCTAAATTGAAACCAAGCACTGTAAAAGCCCATCTTCAGTCCTACCATCTGATGGTGTTATATTTTGTTGATAGCACAAATTTTTGACAAAGCTTCTAAAAAATGGTTTTCTTTAGTATTCTGGATGGTTTTACTATTTTCTAGATTTCTGTTTAGTTAAAATATGCATTAATTTTTATCCATAGATATTCATCTGTAAGCCAATAGATCATTATTTATACTGATCCATCCAAATATGTAACTCTAACTCTCCTCAGAATCACTAAATATATCAAAAGAAAAACAAGCTTACTGCAATAAATAACACAAAACATCTCATAAATACAAAGGCAAAGTAGCTTGCATGGATGCATGTTCATAGAATAAAGTGAAATAAGGTATTTTATACAACATAAACAACATGTACTACCACTAAGGCAGAAAAAAAATAGTTTTATCATTTATTATAATATTTTATACCACCAGGTATGGGATATCTCTTTCTCAGACACAAGCAGTGAGGTCTTTGATCAATAAACTGGAGGAAGAAAAATGTTGATGAAACAAATTAGATCTCTAGTTGGGTTTGTCTTTCCTGGAATTACTTAATGCTGCAGTGATGGATTCTGTGGAGGCGAGGTAAAGAGATAATCAACTAATGACCTGCACAATTTTAAACATGAGTAATGTTTGGCAAATACATAAACAGCTCCCTAACATACTATGACACAGAAATGGTATTTTAGATCTGGCACAGCTCTAACACAGTTAAAAGAGAGCATTTTAAAGAGTGTGACCTTGAAAACAGTATCTCCTTTTAAGAGCTATGTGACCTTAAGAGACATTAATTCATTAGATAAAAGTTTCTTCTCCCCTGTGGCAAACATTTTCAATTTCACCACCCAAATGTCATGACTCAAGCAGCAGATGTTTCTCTGAGCTTTCCTCTTAATCACTACAAAACCCTCTACTCCAGGTAAATAGCAAGGAACTGAAATAACTTGCAACCACTGTGGTAGCTTGAAAACAGCGTTACTGTGGCTCAGTCACCTGGCACCTGACACAAAACTAACTCTGTTCCTCATTAGCCACACGGGGCTTGCTGGCCCATTAGCCCATGTAAGCCCCAGAAATTACTTCTAACAGTGAACTTTCACTGACGCATGCTTTCCACAAGGATGTAAAATACTGCATATACTTGATTTCACTGCAGCCATATTCTGGGCAATAGGCAGTTTGTGGCTTCATACTTACATTCTTTCCTGGTTTATTTTCTTCATATCCTTATATTATCTGTTTGAATATCTTGCCAATTCCTCCTCATTGGAGGACCTTAAAATAAGTATGCAGGCTGTACTGTTACGTAGATCTGTGGAATTGTGGACTGGAAACATCCCACAGATGAAGGGGATGTTCCCCCTCACTTTAGAGAACTACATACATTCTATCTCTGTGATGGGTCAAATTTTTTGTACATAAAATTAATTTCTGCTCCAATTGTTCCCCACTTGTTCTTCAGTTGTAAAGAATGGCTCTTGGAAATTACCCAGGTGTATACACTATGATTATTTTATTTAGGGTTGCTATTTTATTGCTTGTTTTACTCATGAATTATCACTATTTCCAATAAGGAAAAGACATGTAATTTTTGTTCAGGAAGGTAAACCACTCATAGTGTGTTTGGCAGCATGGGTCTATGAGACTGCAGCTTTGTTTGCACCCAGGTACATTCCACTGAGAGCTGCTGATGGATTTTCATCATCGGATCTCTCCCTTTATGCCTTCCTCCGTGCCCTGTTTCACTGCTGGTTGCTTCCTGTAGCATTTTACTCAAAACCCACTAATGCAGTGTTTGTTCCAATGACAAATTTTGTAATAGAACCATTCTGGCAATGTGTCCTCAGCCACACATCTTTCCTCTGCCTAACCTGTTCTGCTGGAATGAACTCTCTGTCCTGCTTCTGCTCGAGGCAGATGTTCCTTTGGACAGCAGCAACAACCATTACTCACAACAGTCTTTATTCATTCATGCTCCTTCTACATTTTTGGCTTGCTGCTGAAGTGGGAGGGTAATGCAGCAAGGCACTTCTGTCAGTTTGGAAACCTCCTTTTGCAGCACGAGGAGCTTCAAGAGGACATCCCTCTAATTGGCAATTCCTGGAGTCACCTTCAGTGGACTGTTCCTGCAGGTGTGCATCTCTATGGCAACACTCGGTGCCATTCAGAGTGCACAGAAGATTTTGTGTTCAAAGTTGTTATTTCCTGATCCTGCAGACCATATGGCAGCATAAAACGCACAGTAGAGCAGATATTTTTAAAGCATGACATTAACTTTACTAGGGACATTAACAAAGATGAGTAATGTTATCCTCACTGAAGTATGAATTATGCCAATGTTTTCAGATTCAGATGATTAAGGTTGTACCTAAAATGATCACCTATTTTTTTTTGCAGTTCTGAGATGTAATAGGAGTCCACTTGTGCCTGTGTATGAAAGTATCCATAGATATTTTCAGAATGACATTTTAAGCAAAACACATAAAGATAGCATAATTCTGATTTATTTTTCTGAGGTTTATGATTGGTAAATCTGACCCTGTCCTTATGAAATATCTCAGGAAAAGGAAAAGCTATTTTCTCAGTGATCGCTGCACTTAATTTTAGTTCTACTTTAGATTACTGATCCTCTGATCAGTACAGACAAATGTCCAGATCCTCTGCCCAGCACAGACAAATCTTACAAACTGCAACCTAATTAAAATATTTCTTAAATCTGTTCAATTTTGCAAATGCTTCTCCTTTCTACTATAACATTCATGGTTTGCCACATTCCATAATGCTGCCTGGTAAATAACCTATGCATTTATTACCACTAATCCTGTCGCCATGCTTGCATTATTAATAAATCAGCGTGGTTAATTAATGAAACATACCAAGCATGTTCCAATTACTTTTTCTCACCTGCCTCCACTTCCTTAATGCAAGACATCCCAACCAGAAACATTTCTTACCTTCCAATCATCTTGATGAATGATATAAAGCAACAGGGTATATTCTCTAGACATTCAGCTTACAGCCTCTCTACACGAACAAGCTGGATGTGCAAGGAGGCCCTGGGATCATGCCTGGGGCATTAATGAGCTTATTAGAGCACTCTAACAAGGATTATCTGAATTTCTTATGCAGAACTGAAGATTTAATCAGTCTCTTGCCTTCAACTACGAACACAGGTCAGCTTAAAGTCATTGCTGTTCAAAAACCACAATTTTTTTTTTCTTCTTATATTGACACTGGTTATGATGACCATGGATGATTAATGTTCATTAAAAATGGTAAAACTTCTGGAAAAAAAATGATACATGCAACATGGCATCTTGTTTTATTATTATGAATTCAATGCAGCGCAGCTGACCTTGGCAGTAGTTTTCATACTGAAATGAAAACATCACTCTTCATGAGTCCATCACATCACATTTGGATGCCAAGCTTTTGCCCACAGTTTTCATTGGTATTGCATTTAAAAGAAAACTGCTTTTCACCTTTAGCTTTCCTTCCCACATAGCAGTAGCCATAAAGATGGTTATCCTGAAAATCACTTGAGTGCATATTTAGATGATTCTTTCAACAACTGTACCATCTGCTGATTGGGGGTCAGCCTGGAAAAACATATTTTTAATAAAAAATAAACAAATAAACAGAGCTCTCCTAAAAGCTGTAACAGGAGCATGCTAGCATTGTGCAGAAATACATGACACAACTTATCTTAAGGCTTGTAGTTTTGTTATTACATCAGTCTGTCTGGAGTCCATAGATTTTTAATGACTGTGCTTACCAGTTGCTGTCCGTGAACACCCCAGGCTGCATACTGTAAAACTGAATCCTCTACTTCTGGAGGGTTTAACTCCCAAACTTCCCTTGAAAAAAGGGAAACATTTTTACTTGAACACACTGGCATCACCTCATGCACAGAACCACTGACAATGACACGGTATGGAAAAAAACAATGTGACTTACCTCGTGTGGATGTTATAAATCACATATGAAGCTGTATAAGAAGAATGAAACACCTGTTAAAAAAATAAATAAATAATTACAAGACAAAATACAGGATTAAATACAGACTACCATGAGGGCAGTCACCATCTTTCAACCCCTGTAGACATTAATAACTTTATTAGTGAGGTATGTTTTACTGAATTATAACCAATAGACCCGAATCAGGTTTTGAAAGCTGTAGGAAGGACATACATATTCACTTGTTAATTTAACCAGACACTGTAACAGTACAACAATTGCACAGAAAATGTCCCAATTAGAAAATCTCTATTCCTGTTTTTAAAGAAAGAAAGAAATAAAAACAACCTCCCCCCCAAACCCCACTGAGAACATATCTTAGGGAAAAAAACACACTTTTTTTTCGTCATCCTGCTGTGTCATAATGATTGCACAGCCATCACAGTTATTCTCCATGAAATGCAGACCAATACAGGGCCATATGGTATTTTTCTGACCACCTGCTATGAACAGCCTGAAGGACCTCCCAGGTGTGGCTCACAGAACAGAAAAGCTGTGCACTTAGTGGGGCTCTTTTGCTCTGGCTTTCACTAAATAAGTTTGGGTCTGGGTTTGGCCGACTTCCTTTGTTTTTCAGGAAAAGTCTGTTGAAGGTTTTCTGTCATTCTGGGTAAAACAAAGAACTATTTTTCAGTAAACCTTTCTCATTCAACAGCAAGTTATGAGTGACTTCTGGATTCAGAACCTGTAGGATTCTCTAAAAGAACAGAAGAGCACTTACAATGTATAATGTGATGGATCACCACACCAAAGGGCTCAAATCAAAGCAAACTATTACACATTCTCTCTAGTCAAACATTAGTCTATACACAGACAGTGAATAACAGACATTTTGCTCTCTTCCAAGCTTGAGTGATTTGTTTTTACCTAGTTCATTTTTTGCCTCTACATCTGGTATCATGAAAGTATCATAATTTTATAGTTTTAGTTTTAATATGATTTGAAATTACTTCATGATCTTGGAAAATGAAATATATTTGTCACTAATTATTACTGAACTAAACAATAATCTTCTTTTTAATGTAAACTTCTGTCAGAAAAAAACATTAGATTACATCCACTAGACTTACTGCAGCTTCATGTCTACAGTTACATCTCTGCTTGGCATGTGAAGGATTTATTTCTGGACAGGCTAATCCCAGTTAGATGGGGACAGCTACAGCTGTAAAGCCAAAACCTTGACATGGATACATGTGTAGGGAACTCTTCAGGTTATATTTTCTGCTCTGGGAACCTTTCAGTGTCTGCTTCAAAGAGAACAGGCAAGGGGGGATCCTACACTAAGCCACTGGAATTTGTCACTATGGCACACAAGAGGTTTCAGAGGTTGTTATTTTGTCTGGAGGCCATTTAATAACAGATCCATCTGAAACATCCTTCCACTGACTCCCTTTTCATTACTACTTCCCTGCCAACACATGTCAAGAATTTAGCATGCCCTAAATCTGTGCTGGCTGATGCAGCAAGAATCCCACAAAGGTCTCTAAGATTAGTAACTCTGCAACAGCTGAGTATCCCTTCTATAAAATTTCCCTTTGAGACAAAAATAATTTCCAAGTCTATTGTGCTTAATGACAGATCTGTTGCTTCAGTAAGCATCATACATATATTAAGTATGCCCCAAACCTTTTTATATTTTTTTATTACAGCTTAAGATAAAGTGTTTTGTCATGCAAGGTACCAGCCTCTTCTGAGAAGTGTGACTGAAACACAGACAAATGGTTAAATCATGATTGTTTCTGCACAGGGTGTGCCCTGCTAGAGGTTACCCAGAGGGGCACTTGCCAGCAGCTTTTGAAGGCCAGTTACAAAGAAGAGAAATGGGTCTCTTGCCCTTCTGGGAAAAGGGAAAATTGTATCAAAGAGAATGCATGGAGGGTTGATAAATATTTTGAATAGAAATATTTAAAAAGTAAATTATTAGACAGAATATATTTTAACAAGAAATGCTAAACTAATAAGTCATTCTGACAGTTTAAACAGAAAGTATACCGTAACAACAAGAACAACACTTCATATATCATGTGGAAATTCTGCTCCTGCCTTGTGTAACATTTCTGTCTAAACATATATGCAGAAACATTAATATCTGTTGAAAAAAGTTGAAAGAGCTCCACTTCTAGTGGAGACCAACACTGCAGTGAAGTCACTTTCAGACAGGATGCTGGTATTTTTCTCAATTTACTCATATTAGTTTTAGTTCTCAACAGGAACACCATGTATAAATTACAAGTATGAAGCTTCCTAATTCATCTTGCTTGCAAGAGCCACACACTGAAACACAATCACTATCAAAATGATATTCAATAAAAAAATACGTAGAAAATCCTTCTTTTTCTAGCCTGGCTCTTATAGAAAGTGCTTAGGAAGCTCTTGTAGTTTTGTACAAAGGCTTAACCTGTTTGGCTTCCTCGTGCACAGAGCTGTGTCAGTGGCTGGGACAGCCCTTCCCTAACATCATCACACAACCTCTGGCATCTCCAGCAACCCTCAAAACACTGGGATCAAACCTCCCACACAGCCACAAGTCCTGTCCTCTGCTGAAGAGGCTTGGGGAATGCAAGCCCTGCAGCTAAGCAGAAAAAAAACTGGTAATTTATGCAGCACTGACCCCTCTCTCAGTGTATTTACAGCTAAGGCTGGCTGCTAAGGGCAACAGTCAAACCCAAAGTGCAACCATTCCCATTCCAAAATGCTTCCAGATATTTCTTGTACTCCATGCCTTCTAACTGAGGTGCTACCAAAAGACTGGAAGAAGGCTAATATTTCAACATGGCCATTGAATTGCTCCAACTGGCCAAAATAAGAGATGTGAAACTGAGGAAAAGGATTTGGTTGTAGTGAAAAATATTCATCCTCTATGTACAGAGAGAATCAGTTAATGATTATGGAGACACAAAACATCTCTAAGAAGAAAAACAATGTAGGAGAGAAAAGCCTTTTAAAATATTAAATGCATTACAGCAATTTCTGCAGTGTCATATCAGCTGAGGAAAACAGAGGAAAATAGCCTGGTATAATTTATTAAAATAATTATACACGTTAAGGTTGGGCACTGTGAGGAGCCTTAACTTTGAAAGTGGCATATATGATTGCTAGGGTTCAGGCCCTTCTGGCAAGTAAATAACTTGCCTGCTTCTATTATGATAAGCTGGAAAATGTTCCCTGCAACGTTAAGAACTGTGAAAATGGCTTTTTAGATCAGACAGACAGTGTACCTCCCCCTCAGTACAATTTATTTAATTTTTCTTTTGCCACAGAATGCAGTTGGTAACAACCATTGCATATTAAATATTTCTTCTGAATTCATTCTTTTATCAGTTTATAAAGTGATGACAAGCTTTCATCTGGTGCTGCTCAACACTGAAAAAGTTAGCTGCATTTGTGTATGAAAAAGATGAAATTACAGAACTCCATTACAAAGGACCTAAAAGAAAAAGGTGACAAAAGTATTTCAAGATAAATTGCTCCAGTCAAAATGTATTGAAATAACAATCTATTACTCAGCTAACAGCCAACAATAAAAAACACACTTATCAATCATGATCTGAACTTTTAGATGACACATTTAGATGAGGGTGTGATTCTTTCAACAACTGAGTTCTGGAGCTTTATGTGTCCTTTATTCTCTACCTTTCAAGGAATTATTTTTTCTTTCTGTGGTTTCTAAAAATGAAATAATTCCATGGAACTCAGTGCATAGCTCAGCAAGATGCTAGTGCCTTATACACTCTGCCAAACACACTCCACTAATTCTCCAATACGTTCCAGAAAATATCCAGTTCACTGTCCCTGGGTAATTTGGAAAACATTTCTCAGCAGAATAGTGTTTTTGCTAAAAAGCTGCCAAGAAAACCTCAGTAGCAGTATTTTTATGGTGTGATGAGAGCTCTCAGCTCCAGGGAAATGGAAGAGAGCTGATGACATTAGAACCTCACAGCACTATAATCCCAAAATGCTTGGGCATGCCAAACACCTTGATGCATCCTTTATCCATTTCCTGTATTATAAACCAATTACATTCTTTCATGTGCTATCTATTTAGAGCAATAATGCTGCCTTCTTGCTGGCATGGCTTTTTGCAAGGTACAGTGGAGTGGCTGTCCTGTATTTTTGTTTTCACCCAAACATAGGCCTGCAATCTGAACTCATCTCTGCAGTTCTCAGTGCTGCTACCCTCTGTAAATTCCTATAAGATATCTCACAGGGCATAAAAGCACTCAGTCTGAGCAAGAACTACAAAAGGTGATTGTATATGAAATACACTGAAAATTTCAGCACCTGCAGTAATACTTTCAGTAATTCCAAAGTTAACATTCAAATGGTGTCCATGTGTTGCACACAACATATCTATTTGTACTGTGCACAGCAAAGAGAACATGCTACTTAACAGCCATGCTCTTCCCATTAGTTAAAAAAAAAACAAAACACAGCAGAGACACATTAAATAACTGAAATTGCAGTGTTTACCATCACTCCCATCCCACTTATCTCCAAACACATACCCTGATTTGCAAAGAGAACCTTTGTCAGATAAGGTTCAAAACCATGCAGATCTCTGATTCACCAGTGAGGTATCAGATCTTTTATGGGTTAATTTACACCTCTGATCCCATGAAAAACAAAATCTGGTATTTTAAGAGACTGCTAGTCTGAATGGAAAATGACTATATTCTTGTTCTATGAGTTAAAGAATTTCATCAGATTTGGACACAAAATAATCAACCTTAGCTGGGTAAAGCTTTAACTCCTGCAATATATGGATGCCTCCCAAAGAGTATTTATTACTCATAAAAGGAGAAAGATCAAAAAACTGCTTTTATTGCTTCCCAGGCACAAGTCAATTATTAGGCAGTTCAAAGCTATGACAGAACCCAACCTGGAAAAGGTTTTCTGTGCCTGAAAGCTTTTCTACTTTTTCCAGCTACATCAGTTGCCCTAATAAAAGATATTACCTCTTCCCACAAATCTTGTATTGTTTATCTCTTCAGGCCACCACATCCATTACAACTATGTTAGGGAGAAACAAATATTCCTAAGTCCAGCTGAAAGAAAAAGGACTACCTAAAACTAAAAGTGATGCTTCCTAATTAATAATCTGCCTATCACAAAACACATGTGAACCCAGAAATCACAGGACAGGACACAGCGGAGCAGGGAAGTAAACAGAAATATATCTTGCCAAGGACACTCACTTCTCCATTCATCCATGACCCTTCTCACTTTTGAAGATCTTTCATAATACATGAGTAAAATGGTCTGGCACGTTCCCAAACTGCCTCAGTGGGTGCCAGCCACTGGCTGTCGTGCACAGTGTGGAAAACAGCAACACGAGTCGGATTCTGCCTTTATCCTCTTTTCCACACTTGAATTAAGCATTTGAAGAATTACTGAAAAATCTACTTATGCTGAAAACTGAACCAAAAAGCCTTTGCTGTGGTAAAGTGATTAGAAGGCCAAGCAAAAAGTAACCCATCATTCATCTGCCACTCATGCAACAAAGTACCCACACACAAATGACAAACAGAATCTCATTCGAAAAAATCCCAGTCTTTAAGAAACCTCCACTAAAGGCTCAAAAATACATTTTAGAAAAAGAAATGTAAACATATGTTGCTTCCTATTTTGCCTTTAGGATTTGAGCACCTTGGAAGAAAATTGGAATATCCAGAACATGCCATGAGCTACAAATAATGAGCAAGGACCAGATGCAGAGTGGAGAGAATATAAGGGGATATAATGAAGCACAGGAAGGGTATGGAGATATTTTGAAGGGATTACTGATATAAATACAGTGTACTTATGGCCAGAAAAAATAACTGTATTATATATTTTCATTAAGTTAACATATATTCAAGTTCACTCCCCACATAAAAACCTCAGCCTATGCAAATTAAACTAAAGTCTATGTATATTATTTATATAAATTAGGCAAATAATTACTGAAATTATTTTTCCTGTAGTTAGTGATATTTTACTATCAATTTTGCTCAGAGAATACTGATGTAATTCAGATTTCCAGCAATGACAATGAGAAAAGGTTTTCAGCAGGTCTTTGATGTCATGTACAAACTCCTTATCCTGGTACACCTTTGGAGAACACCAGATTATTTGTGGCTGAACTCCCTCCACTGTGGAAAGTCTGCCGAAAGCAAATGAGTTACAGTAGGAGGGGGCAGTCTCTGCTTTATGCCATCAGGATTCCAAGCAGCAACTTCTTGCTCTCCAAAAAAACCAGATTAACATTCACACAACCTGCTCTTATTCCTCATTTCCTTTTTATGAGCTTTAAGGCACGTGACCTTGTCGGGACCGCAGTGCAAAGAGAATGGAATCAGTATCTAATGTGCTGATCACAAAACAATAAAAAAGATATATTCCTTTCTTATCTTTGTATTGCAAGATGTTCAGCATCCCATTAGTAAAACCTGTGAGGGAGTTAATAAGATTAAATTAGGATCAGCATGACTACTGCCAAAGGCAAAGCACAGCTGCTGGATGAAACTTCCATCCATTTTGCAATTTATGTGCTAAATAAATTAATAATGTTAATGGTATCAATAACATTATGGTGAAATCCAAATTTCTCTAAAATTCTGTTATCATTCATCTCATCTTCCCCCTCTGCCTTTCCAGTCTGACTCCATGTGTTCTCCAGCACAGGAACTGCTGCTAAATGGGATTGAACAGATAAATATGACAGGTTGAGTTTCGTGTAGTTGGTTCCTTGGGTATGTGAGAAGCTGAAGAGAGAGCTCTGCAGCACTGAATTCTGAGCCACAGAGGGACATGAAATCACTGGATAACACACTATGCTATTAGTGAAGAGTTTGAAAAACCACACTCTACACCAATAAGTGATGGCCTCTGCATATTGATGAAAATATCGATCAAAGACTGGAACTCTGCTGATTTCATGATATGGCAACAAACACAGTGAGACCTCAGACTATGCATCGATACCAAAGCTCAGCTCACTTTGGGATACACACCAGAAATGCTTCTCACCATGCACCAGTGAAGTGGCACCTTTTGCTCTTGGAGCTCTAGGATTTAACTTTTATTTTCCTGGCGTTGGATTCTGTAAGTCAAGCCACATGAGTTAATGACTGATAATATCTGAGATAGAGAGAGGAATAGGGACTTCTCCTTGTAAATAGTATGACACAACATATTCTTCATCTGGTTTCAGAGCAAACTCTTAGAAACAAGCAACTGAAGAGTCTCTAATACTAGAGCTGATGAATTGCCACCCATCTGTAAATCCTATCATTTCTACCCAATTTTGGAAGCAAAAAAAAATAGAGGCAAATTTTGCCACTCTTGATGTCTAAATCTTAACATAGTCTTCCATGGTTTTGGCCCTTTTGGTGAACTATCTGGTTTCTGAAAACTCTGTATATAATTGCTGAGTTAATTTAAGATAGAGCTTGATTCATTTGAGCACTGAAGTTATATGACAAGGTTATAACTTTGAAAAGCATCATATTTATTTGTTTCAATCAGCATTGATTATTTTTCATGATTGATAAGAACAACTGCATAGCAGTGGTAGTAATTTATGGTTAACATTAATACTTTGGGGTATGAAATATTGCCAGCCATAACAACTATATGCTGCCAAACCAAAATAAATATAAAGGCGAGACATTTTGAGACACGTAATTTATCTTTAAGAAAAAAGGCTGTCAAGGAAGCCTAAACAAAAAAGCACCTCTAGAAAACCTCTTAGAGCCTCAACTGTTCACACAGAATTTTTCAATAAGATTAATTATCTCACAAAAAGGACATCCGCTGCAGAATGTAAATTAAATTACAATCAATTAAACTCAATTCATATAACCAGGAGTAGCGTGATACAAACCACAGTTCAGAACAAATGCAGAAACTTCTTTTTCTTCTCCTGCATCAACAGCTGATAGAGCATCATTTGGATATGCAACTCAATCAGTTTTGAATATATAATAACTTCAGATGACTGAATTATTCAAGAAAGAATGTTCTGCATTGCCACTTCTGAGAGCCTCACATATCACTGTCATTTGAAATTCTGTTAGTTACACTATCACGTAAAATATGTTTCTTGAGTCTTGTATGAGATGACTTATGACAAAAATTTATATGGTTTTCTTTCCTTGGCTTATTCACCTGCAGCATTAAAAAACAGGAATGACTTGACTTGAAGTCATTGTTACATGACAGTGAAACCGGTGAATCTCAAGCTTCAAGCATAATAAGTGCAGTTTGTTTTTTTTAAAGATACACAGGCATGTGCACTTCCTTTCCAAGCACATGCTCACACTCATATTCAGTGTGATCAAAATTTGGACTTTGTGAGTATTTGGGGATTTATAGAAACTTCTCTTTCCCTGAATTGTTTTTCAGGCAGCTTCAGAGTGTGTATTTTGATCTGGACAAGTGTAAGGGGAAACAAAAGATACAAATTCTGACAGCACAACCAGAATTTTACCTCCATGGAAATATGAGACTGGTGAGGGTGCTTGCCTCTGGTCAACGCAGCTCAGAATCCAAATCTGTCTTAGAAAAACATGCATTTAAGTGCTTTAATAAGCCTGACACTTTAGACAGTCTGATCTCTTTACAGGGTCCCATGGATCTCTCATATCCCACACAAAAGGCATCATCTCCACGCATGCTGACAATTGTTAACCGAAAACAAAGTATGTTGTAAAACACTACTTCTTAAAGGCAAAGCTGCATCAAGTCTTCTCAGAGTGTTCTGAGATGGTTTAATTGCTCCTTGAGGTAGTGTGGAAGAAAGAATCAAGTCAAGACTTGTTTTTATTTTCAGTTTTTCCATGGTGAGTCACATATTGTACTTATTCAAACAGACTGCTAAAGAGAAAATTGCCAAATGCAGAAAAAACACCTCATTGTTTTGAAGAGGCACACTTGTACATGTTGTGATATTTGCAAAAGCATGCATAAACTGACTCATGTGAAATATGCTGAAAAACTATTAAGAAAATATTTTCTAAATAAACATTCCATAGAAATGAATTGTCCAGGTTCTGAGCCCAAAATGAAACAGAACTGAAGGTGCCCTGAAATGATGAGGATACAAAAGGAAATCAAAGCATGTGATGAATCAATTTTGAAGTAAAAACTATAGTCTCAATATCTCTTTTTCTTCTCCAGACAATCTGAGTCACTCAGGCAGCAGTTAGGAAGCAGACACTGGATGCTCATATGCTGCTTGCTTACAAATTGCATGAGGAGATGAAAAGACCCCGTGGAGCTGGAGAAAGGAGAAGCAATGAGATAAATGGCCTGTGGGTCTGAAGAAATGCAAAGGGAAAGTGGAAAAGAAAACTGGGCTGAGGGAAGCAGATGGCTAAACCAGCAAGCATGCAAGATGAAAGAAGACAAAAAGACGGGGCTAAAAATACCAGGATGGGAAAAAAGAGATAATAAAAAGAAAGAAAAAATCCAGAACAAAACAGAGCTGAGACCCTTAAAGGGCTGGAAATGAAGAGGATCAGATCAAAGGAGAACAGGCAGCAGGGAGGGAAAGCAGTAAGGAGACCTGCAGTGTGTGGGCATGGGCTGGAACACACGGGCTCAGGGAACTGACGAATGAATTCTGGCAGAACTGACTGACCTAGAGCCTTTCTCTTCTAGAGCATCAAAGACATGAATGAAAAACTGTTTTCTAAGCAATCTGACAGCTCAATACCTGCACTTGAGGTAGTACACTTTCACTGCCTTGATTACCATCATCATTAATTGCTTAGTGTGGATATGACACATGGAACAGCAGGAAGCAGTGGGTGTTTCTCATGATAAGTCATCCTCCTAATCTCCCTCTGTGACATCGAGATACCTTTAATGGTAACTCTGGGTGTTGGAGAGTCTGGGGAATCTTTGTGTGCTACTGGCAGGGTTTTTAATATCAAGAAATTCCTTATTTAGCCTTTTATAGAGTTTTCATGATAACATGACTGTTTGTTTCCCTTTGAGTATTTATCCACCTGTAGGTTTAGCTACGAACAGCTTTCACAACCACTTTTGAAATCCATGTGTTTAAAGTGCTCTTGTACCACAATCAAACCTTTATTATTCCAGGCAACCAACATGGCCAGGACTCCATCCCTCCAAGACATTCTCCAGAAACCCTGTTTAAACTCTTCAAATAATTTGAACACTACAATTTAGATTTCTCCCCTTCTTACATCAGTTCTGCACTGCAGTGTGAACTCCAGTATCTTCATGTTTTAAATACAGCATGAAAAGAAAATCTTTTCCATAGAAGTAAGTTCAGCAAGTATCACTACAGCTGAATTTCATCTTTAAACTTCCTTTTTGGTCATGCCCTATTCATCTCCCACACCTCCCTGATTTCTCTGGTGCTGCTGGCCCTGCTAACAGGCTTACACTGTTCCCCTTCTGTTCCACTACCCTGCTACAAAACTGAGCAAAATATCACCTCCAGGTGCAGTTCCCAACAATGGAGCTCACAGCCAGTCATCCTCTCCAGCACTTCCCATTAGCAAGCCATGATGCTGCTTGCAGCCAACTAGGTCTACCTGCACTAATTTCCTCGTATTGTGCCATATTTCTGTGCTGGGCTCTGTTGTGGCCGTTTCACGACATTACAGTCCCTTTGATGGTGGTATCATGAAGTAGACTCCTGTAGCAAGTAAAAGACCTCTTCATGATGAAGTGATTAAAAGGTCATGATAAGAGAGCTATTCATTTAGTACAAGGGAGTACTTCATGGTGATGTCAAAGAAGCTGTAACAAAGTGATGAATACCTCACACCAAACTCGTCTCTCCAGGATATATCTAATCTGGTGCTATATTTGCAGACAATAAATAGAATTATAAAGGCTAAATTTGTGCAGGTGGTTGAGTGCCTTCACTGGAACATTAATTTATTGCCTAAGACCCCAGGCTAAGCCTTTCATGCTCAAATACCCAAAAAGACTTGTCCTTACTTAAAAAGAACACAAAAATTGGATAATATAGGGGCACATCTTAATATTTCTCTAAAAAGTGGACTCAACCATTTGATCTGTTAGGTCTGTCACACTATCAGTGCTCCTCATAGCCTGAGATGGAAGCTTGGTTTAAAGAGCGATGTGCAACAAAGACAGCTTAAAACAGTCTCTGGGACAGTTACAAAAAGGTCTAGTCTTTGCCACCTACTTCAAGGTATTTCAACTCTATGTCTGTATTTTAAAAGATCATTCTTTCATTCTATCTGTACCAAAGTAACTGCTAACTCTCATTTATGGAAAATCACTGATCCAACACTCCTTTCAGCATTGTTGAGAAATGCCAACGCCAGCAAATTTATCTGCTTTCCCAACTGTCCTGTTGGCCTAGTCAGAGGCAGTCAGACAATGTTTTTTGTGATCAAGGAGCCAGGAATTGGGCCAATGCCTCTTCTGTGAGAAAGATGGGATGGTTTCCTCATGCATAATGCAGGTGGGAGATATCCCTGCCATGCAACAGGCTGTGAGAAAAGGACTGTGAGACAGGACGGTCACAATATTTGAAAAACAAACAGCCTGTTTTTATCTTTGGGCATTTGCTCTGAGATAGTTTTCAGCCACTGGATTAATGTATTACCTCTTAAGAGTCAAACAGTGCCAACCGTCCCCATTGATATCCACTTGCATGGAGGATTCAATTATTCTGTACAGTGGTGTTTCAAGTGAGTGAAAACTCTGCCTTAGCATTTGTGAAGCAATGACCTCGGTCAGGCTGACCCTTTCCCTTCAGGCTAAGTAATTTCTCATAAATAGAAAGGCACAGGCTGTCCATGAAGGCACTTGTTTAATGAGAAGCAGCAATTCCAGGTTCCAGTGATGAAGGAGCTAGCTTGATACTTCACTGCCTTACTTCTGCTTGGTAGGGAGAAGTGACTGATAAAGTGGAGGTGGTTGGGGGTTTTTTTTCCATTTAATTTTTTGTAGGATCTATGTTCATCCTTCTAATTTGTAGAAAGTTCTTACAAAACATTCGTTCTATTTTAAAAATAATTAACTACAACTTTTGTTCATCATGTTGAATATTTCCCAGAGAACTATTTTGTGCTCTGACTGTACGTACTAGATTGTCATAGAACGTATCAACCACTTGTTGAATTGCATCAGATATTAGTTCTTATTTAAGAATGGCAAAACTGCTCCAGCTTCACTACATCAAGTTAAGGACTCAGCTGGATTTGTTCTTTTAACTCCCCTGTGTGGGCTACAAGTCAATTTTCAAAATCACCTGACAGAGCACTTGCACATTTTCTCAGCTTTTACTGTGATCCAAAAAAAATTGTGAGAAAGCTAGTGATTTCAGAGAAATAAGAATAAAAAAGTTAGATAAACAAACCATATCTTTCTATAATTTATTACATAGAACATTTATTTTGCTTTTTTTTTTCCTAGTCAGCTTGCTTAATTTCCTATACATTTATAATTGTACCTACTGAACATGACTATGCATGTGATCTTCAGAAAGATGTTTTGCTTTTGAGAAAGTCTGCGCCAGTGAAAAAACCTTGCTTTTTTAAAAAAGCTCTGCCTATGAACTTTGTAAAAGGAAAATACTCTTGAAAGAAGGAATCATCTATTAGGAAAATCTAGGTATTGATAAAATCAGAATACTGCCTAATCCTATTGACCACTCCCACCTTTGATGTGGATGTATCTCAAAAGAGGTGGCTAGGAAAATGCAGCTATGATGAAAATCTTTTTATTGATCTCTGAAAACTTTGTTTAGTTCATTAATGTGTGATTTGTATCCAGAAACAACTAAGTAGTCAATTTAAATATGAACTGCTGTTAATTTGACATATATGCTCACAGTATGCCATATATGCATTTAAGCAAAGATCAGACTGCAGATTTTCAGTTATTTGCACTGTGAAACCCTACAGAGTTCTTTGTTCATGGAGATGAACTAAGTAGTCAACAGCCCATGAGTGTAGGCTATAAATTCAACAGATTACTCTAGGCTCTCCTGCAGGGACCACAATAACACCAAGGTTGTCTTGTGGCCATATTTGACATAATTTTATTGCTTTCTCTGCAAAAATATGTGTGGGGAATAGAATCCTAAGCTTTCTAAAGATGGATGCATTTAGGTGTCAGCTGAAGTCACTGAGATACCAAAAAGTCAATGAGATGCACAGCTCCAGCCTGATTCTTAAGGACCATCTCTGGTGCTGCATCTTCAGGCATTCCAATACCTCTATAAATGTGACACATTAACCCACAGAAGTTGTTATCATTACCCTTTCCATGTGCACTAAAGCCATTCTAACCAAAACAATGAAATTCAAGAGATTTTACATCAAATACCTGACATAAAGTGCTTATATTCCTCTCACATACTGAAGTGGAGCAAATTCCATAACATAACACTTATTTGATATTTAATTCATCTTCTTTGTAATTCAGTGTGCAGAATTAAATGACTAAACCTAAAATGATTACGCACATAATGAGTAAAAACAGATCAATTCTTTTTTTATTTAAGGAAGTGGGAGTTATATAATTGTTTAAGCACCTTTAATATGAGGAACTGCCTGGTCAAATTCACGTTTGTGCTCTTTTAAAAATAATATTGACTTGAATCAAATTGAGCTGCTTAAATTTTTAACTGAGCAGTGGCTATTTGATTGTAATCCACTGGCCAGATTTTCAGTCGCTGTAATGATTTCTAACCTCTGTTCACTACTGCTCTATGCCCATTTTGAACTTCTAAATCCCCTTTAAATATTGTCTTTTGGTTTTGTTTTGGGTTGGGTTTTTTTTACATGTGGTTTATTTGTCATAAGAGATGCACAACAGGTCACATTTTCAAGAGGGAGAACGGCCCTTTTATCTGAATACTGACCATCAGGTTCCCTGAAAGCTCCTCTTCCCTTACAGAAATTTATCACCAATTTAGCAAAATCATTACAGATTTTCTGTTACTAATAATGGTGCTGTAGTTTGACTCTTACTCAACACTCTTTAAGTAAATTTCACTTGTAAGAACTATGAAGTCAATAAGGAAGCTGAGATTAAAAAAAGAAAAAAAAAAACACACAAAATTATGTATGTTGATCCAGGATTCTTCAAGGATAAGAACCCTCTGTTATGTTATGCAGGCAGAAAACCTTTATAGATGTTGAGGAGGGATAGGATTCACAGCAAATCCACCCTCTCAGAGGGTGCAAGTGTAGTCTACATTTGGTTCTGTGCCCAAGGATGAGTGGCGTAACTGGTTCAACACTTCCTCAAGACCTGGACCTCCCCTGATTCAATTCAGTAACAAAAAATTTTGTGGGGCTCAGTGGTACAGAGCACAGATATCACCACAAACACAAAGAGCCATTTCAGGCATCTATTTTGCACATATAGGCTGCAGGTTTGCATTCAATAAATAAATGTTTTATAAGGGGCTGTGGAGTGACCTTAACTGTGCACCATTCCCATTCCAGGAAATGTTAAATTAACGCAGACATATATGGATTACAGGCAAATGCTTTGGAATGACATTAAATGTGACCCTAACAGTTAGTACTTGTTAAAAAGCTGATCATTCTTTTCTCTTTTTCAGTATTAAGAATGATCATCAGTAAGAGCAATGCAGTCCACAAGCACTACCAAGATAACACAGAACACATCCAGACCTCTGTAGCCTGCAACTCGTGTATAGGTGGGTGCAATTTATATGATTAATTGCATATTCATGTAGTGGGTTAGGAATTTATAAGTCTATTAAGAACTTATTAGATATCACTTCTTTTTTCTCATACCTTTTTTTCTTTTTTTTCCTTTTTTTTTGTTCCAATTAGGTCAGTGGTACCTGACAGCTAAGGTAACTAAATGCTACTGAGCTCTTTGTCTTAGCAGACATTTCTCTATCAGTACTTCAGAAGTAAAGTTAATCAGGCAGCTAATGATCTGCTTTGGTCGAAGAAATTTTAACTCTCCCATCATCCATTCCCATTATTAACTGATGGAGCTTCCCACAGAAGACTGCTCTCCTTACATCAGCTCTGGTGGAGCTGATCTCACTGCACTCAAACCTGGGATCCTTACCTACTACCCAGGAGAACTTCCATTTTCCATTATTCCCAAGCAGGCCCTTTTAAAGCTCGATTTGCATTTCTGGCACAGCTCCTGGCTGAATGATTCTCCACTAGCCCATCATTAGGTGTAGCATGCAGCACTGAAATTCCCTGCCCTTCCCACTGCAGCTGACCTGGGCACAGAACTGCTGGAGCAATCACCCGGCTGGTGGCTGCACCTCTGCAGCACAAAGATGAGATAAAGACACTGCAATGCTTGCTACAGCAAGGTTATCTGCTCTCTTCCATGCTGATAATAACACATCTAATTCTTTAACAGCCTTCTCCAGGGTATTTATCACACAGCAAAGAGGTGCACTATATTCCATAAATACACTGTAGGAAATAAAGTGGTTTAAGAGGAGACTGCTCTGTGCAAAGTGTCTTAGCAGCAAGTTACAAGTTAACTTCAACTTTCTAACACTGACAAACTATTACATTTCTAATTGAATGAGCATGCAATAATTCTGAGTATTATATTGCTGTGTGTAAACTGTCAAAACATGCTTTTTTGAAAAAAAAAAAAAAAAACAAACCAACCCAAACCTTGAAACTTGACATTCTTGAGTGGAGTTTTTACATGTTTCATTTAAAAAATTTTCAAGTAGTAAAAAATTAGAGCCAGCTAAAACCAAGTTATAATTCTCTATTCTATCAATATAGCAAATTACGTGTTATTTTTCAGTAGGAACGACACCAAAAAAATTAATTACTTTCATTACAGAATATTAGCTTTAAATTAAGCTTTCCACTTAGATCTGAAGGTAAACAGTGACTACTTCATGTTCTTCTAAATTACTTCTTTGGGCAATTTTTTGACTCTGCTACTTACCTGATTTTACCAATCATGTGGTTTTTGTTCCACAGTATCAGATTTGGCTTAATTTGTAATTCTTTAACATGTTAATGCAAGAGAGCTCAGTGTAATAAAGGAACAGGAATTTTTCCACCCTGCCTGGTGATATAGAAGAGCTTATCAACATTCTGGTCATACTTAATGCAACCTAAACAGGTTTTGCAATCAATAGGAAAAGGGAATTTGTTAAGTCTCAAAGATGTGCGTAAATAGACTTTCTCTGTTATTGGATTATCCCCTGCACTGAAACAGACTGACTAGGGGACTGCAATACTAAGCAGTGTGGGATTTAGTATCCAAATTATCAATGCCTGATGGAAAAATGGGAGAAAAATCTGACTGAGAACCAGCCTCACCTCAAGACAGAATGAGCCGCCACTAAAGCACAAAGAAATGGGTTTAATCAGTTACAAAAATGATCAAATGTGGAAACTCTACACACTTTCTAAAAAAATTATTTTGGCTTTTAAGTAGTTTATGATTTAGAAATGTTTCTCCTCATTCCAACCAAAATCTCTTTGGCTACAAATTAATCTATCTAATCCTAATCTCCTACTATAAAATCATATAAAAGAAAATCATCTCACTGGACACAGAAATCTGCTACATATTTGAAGACTTGTATCCCCAGCCTCCCCCTGCTGAGGTTAAGGAAACCCAGTTCTTTCTTGACCTAAATATTCTTTTCAAGACTTCACTATGTTCCACAGAAAACACGTGCTTAAACACTAAAGGGTGATACTTCATTTTTTTTCCCTAAAGTGTAGGACATTACTTTTGTGTTCAGTTTGTTCCCTGACCCATATCCCCATATATTTTTAAACAATACTACTGACTATAATACACTGCCTATTACCTATTTGTTTACTAGGTTTATTTCCTAGGAAGTGTAGGATCTTGCAACTGTATCCATTAAACTGAAACCTGCTTATTCAAATCACTTCTCCCAATTTTTTCATATAACTTTCAATTTTAATTTTGTTCCTGAGGCTGTTGGTAACCCACTTTGATATCATCTGGTAATTTAAATAGATGTATTCCCTTTTCTGTGTATCAAAATTATCAAAATGCTGAATACTATTGGTCTCTGGCCAGAGAGCCCTGTCAGATATAAATCCATCTTTTTTGACAGTGAACCATTTATTTGGCAGCATTCACTCCAAGCACAGAAGTGAAATCTGCTCTTAATTATGGTGGTCCCATTCAGGCCACTTTTCCTCATCTCCCCCTGGTGACATCACCATGGCCACTCACTCCTTATCTACTCACCAGGCTTTCTGTACAATTGCAGAGAAATTAAACTGATTTGTTATGATTTGAACTTTACAGATGATTCTTGGCAGTTACTCTTTGTTGTATTCTAGGTATTTTCCAGCAGTTTAACTCCTCTCTTAAAAAAATCAATCTTACTCCATTTCTCCTCCAAAATACCCAAGAAACTCCTTTTTTCTCTTTTGGGGGAAAACCACTCTGTCCTTTCCAGTTTTATGGATCTTGTCTATCTTCCGTAAGTCTTCAGAGATTAAAAATCGTCACAATTTCTTCACCTCAGGTACTTCCCTGCAGCAATTTTTATCAGGGCCAGGAGGGCAATTCTAATCTTTTCTTTTACGCTTTTAAACTAAGCATTTGTTAGGTTAACCAGGTCACAGCTGACCTTGCTTTTGAATGCTGGGGCAGAAAACACAACACTTTAATCTTCACTGCTGTAAGCAGCTCCTCCTCTCTCCAACAGACACTGACTTTTCCCTCATTTTTCCTCTCTTTTTTTTGTTGAAGCACTTCCTGAGGACTCTTTACCTTCACTCAGTCAACCCAGGGGGACATCCCAAGTGCCTGGTCCTGCATCCCATATGCTACACCCTGACAGAAAGCACAAATCAACAGCAACTCCCTTGCTGTTGTTTTTCCTTTCTCATACTTCCAGTGGGTGCTGTGGGAGGATATGGCCACAGTGCCAGCAGGGGAAGTGAGGTGCTCTCCTGATCACCCAGCCCATCTGGAGTGCAGTTCCTACTCAGATTTCACACCCCTGGCTGTCACGTTTCACTGATCTTCTCTGCTTGCTCTCATCATTCTCTTCCTGTACAAGGTTCAGCATAAGGCATTTGCTTCTTTTTTTTGATTCATACATTTTCTCCAGACTTTCAGGCAGGCCCAGGCAAGAACAAAGAAAGGAGATGATGAATGAAAACAGGCATCAGTCTGACTTCTAGCTACTGCTTAAGAAAAAAAAAAAGATACAGATATATAAAAAGAACAAGGAATAAGAATCAGCTATTGCTCAGCAACTACAAATGTCTCATGCAGCTTAAAGCAACTATGCTGCATGTTCTGTGGCTCAGCTAAGCACCCTGCATCAAGAGTCACATGGACATTACTGAAGGTAACTGCACCGTGAGATGGGTTTTTTTATTAATTTCAGCTGGAATCCTATGTGAATGCAGGATGCCTTTCTCAGAATCATTTTAAGAGCCAGATGTAAACAGACCTCGGGTTGGTAAAGTGGATCATAGGCACTGCAACCCAATATTGCAGCCCTGAGGGAAAAAGAATCACTGGTAGAAACTCAATTATTGACTACTCATAGAGGTGTCCTTTTAGCATTAAAATTCCTCACACGCTGGAAAGGGGAAAAAAAAAAATCAGTTTTGAAACAGGTGCTAAATTGCTCTGTTATCAGACATCAAATATATCTGATATCCCCAGCAGCTGAACCCTTGGCTCTGCTGAGCATCCTCAGCCCATCACTCACTGCTCCTGCCTGTGCCATGCCCCAGCAGCCAAATCCTGCTCCAGAAGGAACAACCCTGGGGCCAAGGGAGGTCCTCTCCCCTCCTCCAGCAAACACTCTCCCCCTGCCCACTGAGTTCCACCAAATCCTTTGCCAGAGAAGACATTAGTTTGTTCTTGAAGAGGTATTTTTTTGGCCTGATGAATAACACAGTGTTGTATCTCCCTGTTAATCAAATACATGCAACCCTGATGTGCCAATGCTTTGTGCAGCTCCAGCCCTCACAGCTCTGCTTCTGAAGGATTTCTCCAACTGATTTTGAAGTGTGGCAAGTAATGGGAGGAAAAAAACCTCACAGACCTTTCTGGATAGAGATATTCTGTCTTGTATAAAATGTAATGAAGTCAGATTTAAATACATATAACCTTGGGGTTATGCAGTCTGAGTTCTTCTAAATGTGCTGTGCTCTGATAATACCTGACATTTAGAGAAGCATATCCCACAGTTATGCAATAAAGTTGATAACTTTCCAGAATTAAATCCACTCAAAGTGTGAATTCTGTAAAAAAAGCTGAAAGGAAAGTCAAGAAAATAATCTAGGAGCAGAATAAATTGCATGGATTTGCCCATATTTCTTTTTTTTTCCTTTTAATTTACACTGAGACAAGAAAAAAATCTGCATCTGATTTCAAATGTATAAAGCCTTCAAACTTAAAATGCAAAGTAGAGCCAAGCAAGTATTTTGGCTACTTATTCTTCTTGATGAGGGACAACCTCATTTCAAACACACGTAAATATTTTACAGAGGTGCAGAAGTTGCTTTATAGAATATTTGCCTGCAGCTACAGCATGCTGGTAACTTTTGAAACACTACTTTACATGCTTAGGACTGGCAGACCTTGAACCATTGGTATTTCCATTGACCTTTTTTTGCAGTACAGGGGCCTTCCAGCAAAACACACGGAATTTGCTCTCCCTGATTACTGGAGAAAAAGCAGTTCTGGCAGTTCTGAGAATAAACCCAGGGAACTTTGCTGCAGCAGAGGAGGAGAACAGCCTGTGGCACAGCAGCAAGAGACTTCTCAAAGCAGCAGCAGCAGCAGCTCTGGCTCCTTGGGTTACCTCAACCCCTGCTAAAAGCTTGCACACGTCTGTCAGCCCGTGGCTCCGAGCTTCACAAAATGAGATTCCGAATCTGCCTGGGCTGCAGTGAGAAACTCATCCATTCTTTTTCCACAGAGTTAAAAATGACTTGTGCTTATGAGTCTCTTCTCAAGGAAAGGATAACGTGGAGAGAGGAGAGCTCCCCACATACGTGTAGGCATGCACTCATCCCATGTTCTGCAGTCCTTCACTGGGAACACTCTGCTACAAACTGCTGAGGCTACTTTTACTGCAGTGCTTTAATATCTTTATAAAAGCTTCCATTGTATTTTGGGCACATCTAATAGTAACGATGATATAAAAAGTCACAAAAGAAAAAAAAAAGTAGGAAAGCTGAACATGTCTATTTAATGTTTCATCTTCTAAGAGTGATTAGCAAACGCAGAGAAATTGGAGTTGAAGCCTCTTCTCTGATGACACCACACTCACTAAACCAACCACTGTATAAAACAGTCTCTGCAAATTCCTTCTGTCCTAGGAAATCAAAGAGGAAGGTGTGGAATTGCTGTAGGTACTCACAGTCATACAGGATATACCCCATTCTGCAGCAAATGAAAGGAATATCCAAAAACCACAAATGTCATTTTGTTTTAAAGCATTACCATGGTAACAGTGCCCAAGATGATTCTTTGCCTTTGTTAGGAAATGAAATATCTCAAATGTAATAATGAACGACTGTAAGAAGGGAATTACACACTTTTACCACAAATCTATTGTCAGGCATGGCCTGACTCTTCCCTGAAGCAGGAATGGAGAAAAGCAGCAGCATATGTTAAATTAAAATACTTTATTTTCTCCTCTTTTTACTACTACTAGTACTAAATCATTGTGCTTTCATATGTGAGATGATTTCTTTTACTCTTAAAATTGCCCAGAATTTAGAAAGAAAACAAAAAAGTTTAAAATCACTCATTTTGGATTAAAAAATTATTTGCCTATATTTAAAAAGTTTTTTAAAAAAGCATTGCTATGTTTTTTTTAATTCTGTCCTCAACTTTTCAAATGCTTGTTTGATACACCTCTTGCACTAGTTTGTGGTTACTATGACACACACACAGTGTGGGATTCTGGCACTGCTTCATTATTTTAAATAAGTTTGTAGATGACTGAAGCATGTAGAAATTAAGGTATAATCATAACATAGTCTCATCCCATTGTCAGGAAGGGCTGGGTTAGTAAAACCACTCCCTCCTAAAAACTGAGTATAAAATGCTACTATTCAGATGTGTAACCAGCCTTTATTTAATCTATGACTAAAGACAATGCAAATTATTAAACTCTGAAGGATTAGCCCCAGAAATTTGCATGTTACATTTTCAGCCAACGTTTTCTGTATTCCATTTACCCTGTTACAAGTTCAGGTTATGGCAGCCTTGTTCATATTTAATAGTCTCTTAATTAACTACTAATGCTGCTTATTCAGCTGGCATTACCACAGAATAAACTCACTCCTCAAGATACACAGAAAGGGGGAGTAGCCCTGGCCATTTCCAGGAGATATTTCCCCCCCAGGTGCCTCCTTCATGAGCTGCAATGCTGTGCCCTCCTGTACCCATGAAAGCCACTTGCAATGCTTTGAGTGTGAGTGTAATTTAAGGATTAAGAGGGTGTACAAACTGATTACTTGTGATCTCAAGACATACTACTAAGGGGATAGAAAACACAGCTCTTCACAGGCAATGAATAGAATTGGAAAAAAAATCATCCAGTTTCTGGTGTTTTTGAAGACTAAATAGAGCTCAGAAATCAGAGTTTCTGCACTAGTTATGAATACAGAGAACAGTATTACATTTTTCTAATTTGAAGGCCAAAAGTGACCATTTAAATCATATATTCCGAGCTCTTGCCAACCTCATGCTAGTGACAGATATTACTCCATGACAGACACATCATGCCCCTAATTTCTGTATGATTTTGAACAACCCTTTAAGAAAACCACCAAGTGACAGTCAGAATCTAGAACCTGCCCATCTTCATTCCATAGCCAGTTACAGCATCACTGAATCCTATCTTGTTTAAGTAATTCCTAAAATAAAAATATATGTTCATATCTGTTTTGAAAAATCATCCCTGGGATTTACTTTACCCTGAGTTAAAATCCTTTCCTCCTGATGTGATTAAGCTCTACTAATGCATAAACAAGTGCTGCTAATTGTGAGAGAGTGAGTAGAGCTTTTAAAAACTAAATTATACCCATTTTTAATCACTCATTAACATGCTTTTTAGTATGATATTGCCAGCTAAGGAGAAAATTGTACTTGTTAATATCTTTATAACTTTACATTTCTGGAATTGGGCTATCTGACTCATAATGATCTCTGTTGGAGGAGTGCAAGAATTTTAATCCTCCTTTCTTCGCTCCCTGAAACAAACCCCACAAAAGTGGGATAAGAGGCACTTTCTCCCTGCCCAAACCCCTGACCCCAGGATCTGTACCTATATTGATCCTGAAAAACACTCTTGGCTCACTAAAATTTGCTTGGTTGATTTTATATTAAAGAAGTGAGAATCATTGTTTTTTCTTAAATTTCTAATCTTTTTTTTGCCCGCTTTTAATTTAGTTCACATTACAAGAATATTCTGAGACATCAGTGTTCTCACACTAACTCTGTCAACATTTCCAGTATCTTTCTTTGAGTAGGTGTGGCTTTCCATCTCATTTATTTAACCTCATTTTTACTTATTCTATTAATTTCAGAAGAACTTCTTCAGAACCACAAGGCTATTTCAGAAAACAGAGTCCAGATTGCCAGCTAAAAATTAAAGTCACCATTTTGAAGCAGAAAGTCAGCACGGTAAAATAGCATCCTCTTAATATATTAAAATTTCCTCTCAATCTTATATAGTCTCTTGGGCTAATGACTAACTTTGAAATCTGAATTACAAAAATAAATTTAATTTAGAGCATCAAGTACTACCATTTGAATCTATATGCATCAGTGTTGAGGAAAATATCAAAACTGAATTACGTCTCTTTGCTGTGCCAGTGGGTACAGCAACAGTTTGCTAATTGCAAATTTGCCAACTTTTATTGTAAGGAAAGCAAAGAAATGACAGGATGACCAAATCACTTTAGGTTCAAAAAGACCTCCAGGGTCACCAAGTCCAAGCATTCACCTGGGACTGCCAAACCCATGAGGAGAGGCCAATTCCCCCTCTGCTCTGGCACTGCTGATGCCTTAAGTTTTCATGTTTTTCAGGCTCTGTGCTGCCTAGGGGTGCAGTTCTGAGCCTCATATTCAGTGTTAGTCAGCTCTCTTCAGAGAACAGACAGACAAAACAAATCCTTCTCCTGCTGAAGACCAAGGACAATGAGTACAACTTTCAGTCCCAACAACACAAACAAAGGTGGCTGAAGGGAGGAGTAAGACCTCACAACCTGAAGATGTAATTGGACAATTAAACCCCAAAACGCAAATGGACCAAAACATAAAAGTGTGAGACCTCGTGACTGGTCATCCATTTTGTGACCATTCTTGGTCCACCTTGGGTGTAGCCCTGGCCAGGCCCTGTCCTGCCTAAGGTGTACCCTAAAGGCCTTTTAATAAATCCCTGCTTTATTCTCACCTCTGTGCAGTCTCTGTTCCAGGTCAGCCTTCCCAAGGCAGGAAGGGGCATGACCCACGTTCCAGGGACTGATGGTGTCAGCAAGAACCGACCTCTGCCACAGGCATCCTAAGCAGGATGATTCCCAGCTTCAGATATTCAAAAGGCTACTTAAAGAGAAAAGTCAGCATCTCTGGGAATCTCCCAACAACTTGTGTGTGACCTTTCGCAGGAGAAAAGTCAAATTTTTCTGTTCAGAGCACCAAGTGCAGGACACACCTCAGGCTCAGATGTTGCCTGCAAAGCTGCACACCCCATTAGAGCTCATCCTGAAAGAGTATTTTTCCAACACTCCTAATAAATAGTTTTCACAGAAATACTGACAAAGCCGTAATTATAGTGGCAATTGAAGGTGATTCTATAATAAACCATATTTCTTCCCCGGGAAGACATTAATTTACGTTTTTGAAATGTTCATTGCTAAGCCTAAGATTGGGTTTCTGAATTGGGTTCCTGAAGGCAATTTATACAGGAGAAAAAATACACTCTATCCTAAATGTACTGAACACTAATTTAAAATGATCTATTTGCCATAATATACATTCAATCCCCTACTGAACAGTTCAGAAGCTTCTCCTCCTTCAGATACTGCTCCATCAGGCTATTCTTATGCACTGGGAGCCCTAGCATAGATTTCAGATGAATTGTGAGGCTTATTTCAATTTTTCCAGCAAAAAGCTATGAGTTAGGTACATGGGTTATAGTGCAGATGTGCCAGTAAGCCTAAATCTCCTACAGTTCAGATTCAAAAGCATCATCATGAGGGCAGTTTCATTTATCAGAATATCAAGCAGTGTTAATGCTCAGCTATATATGATTATTTCCAGAAATCCCTAAATTTGTAGGAAAACTAGTATCCATTCACCAGCACCTGCCTATGAAGCTCAACAGTACCCTGAAAATCAAAGCCATTTTCTTCTGTCCCTGTTATATATTTTATTTTAGTGTTAGAAACTGAACCCCATTCCTTTTTGGTGCATCACAGTACTTTTTATGAGGGGAAAAAAAAAAAAAAAAAAAAATCATACAGGGCTGTGCTGGGTATAAGATACGATCCCATCACACCACACCTGTAACTGTGTGAGGTTCTACCCCTAAGTAGTAACTTTGATAACTTTACTGACAAAAAACTCTATAGAAAACCAAAGCACTTAAAAGTGGATTTGGTTACTCAGGAGTATTTTTTATTTATTAGGATATCTTAGTTATTGAAGCAGCATCCCATCACAACGTTGTTAAACACAGAACTTTTGGAGATGCACATCTTGCACAAAGTGTAAAACCTGACTTGGATAACTTCCAGTTACAGCTGTTTCATTAGAAGGAGTCTTCTTTTAAGCTTCTTGCTCAGCAAAGTAACCAGGCATAATTTTACAGACAACACTCACCTGAATTTTCAGTACTGTTTTATATTTTAATGTCCTGTGCATCCAAATATTTGATAAAGTAACTTTGCCAGTAAGAAAAAAATCCTGTATGCTCACGAGCAACTGTTTGCTGAGTGATATGATAATCAGCTGGGAGCTACATGCCATAAACAGCCTGCCCAGAAAAAGTACATGTCTCTGGCAGCACATCAAGCTTTCTCTGAATTTAATAATTCAGTGGTTAGAAAGCCCAGCAAGGAGATGTCACGGTGGCAAAAAGGACAAGCGCACGTTTCAGTAATTCATAATTTTCCCAGCTGGGAAAAAATGACATGCTTTAAGTCCAAGCATGCTTTAAGTGCCTTTGATTTTAAATAAATTTTAAAAGCTGAAATTCTGATATGCTCAAAAATAATCCCAGTTTTGTTCATCTGCTTGTTTTTTGTTGCTGCTTCCTCGTGGGGCGATTTTACTGAGCTCCCTGTGGTCATTTTGGATTCAAATTATTTTACATAAGATGTGAACAAGGCCCACAGACTTTGAAACTGCCGGGCCATTTATTCTCCAGGCACTCTGAGGAAAGCACAATACTCATCCTTTCCACCATCTCAGTCTGCTCTCACACAAAGCTGTTGCTTTGCTCTTTCAAGCAGCGGTGCTGCATTCACTAAAGTGAAGCTCATCACTCACAGCCAGCTGGGAGAGTTTGTGTAGAAGCCTTGTGACCCGTGCCTGGTCTGCCTTGGACTGCTCTGAATTCCACCCACAGCAGAAACCAAGGCAGAGAGGCCACAGCCCACGCTCAGCCTCAAGAAACACAGTGAAAGAAGGAAGGCACATCTTAGCACTGCACATTTCACTCCCTGACAGCAGCACTTCAACAGCCTTTATTTGGCCTGAAATCAAACATCATGTTCCTGCTTCTTTATTATTAATCAAACAGAAATATTCAATTAAGTGTCCCCTTATAATTAAACTTTCACTTCATGTAATATGCCATTTGTGCAGGATCTGCACTTGCAATCATTACTGGAGAAAAGAAATGTCAACTTCTAAGTTACTAACTTCTACAAGCTGGAAATTCTGTCTTAGTAGATGATAGTTGCAAGTTGTAGACTCTTAAAATAATTTAAATTCAATTAAGCACACATTCTTTTTCCGTTAACAGGTGATGATGAAACAGATTATTTGAAGCAGTTAAACCAAAAGACATTAAAAATACATAAACATATAGAAAGACTGAAAAGAGACAGGTAGAAATGCCTAACTGCATAAAACTTATAAAGAATAATGAGTACAGAACTTGTACAAAATTACTATTAAAATTCACAGAGTTGCATCTTTAATTCACTTTGACTGTCTCTAGAAGTCAATTCATCCATGTACATTCTAACCTGCATTTAAGAATAACAAGGTACATGGTTTTATTATAGAAAATTATACCTATAGACAAGGTATAATTAGTAATGTAGCAGAACCTAATTTATTATATGTACTCAATGCCTCTAAAACTTGTACTCAAAGGTCCTTGCTCTTGGGACTTACCAATGGACTTTTGTAAAGTATTGCACATCTTAATAGAAATTTACAAATAAATGCAACTTTGTTATTAATTTGTAGTTGCATTTATTGTTAATAACCTGAACTATTCACATTAATCCAAGAGACCATGGTCTTCACTGCAGGACATAACTTCTAATTCACATCTCTGCCAACACTGGCTGCTTAACACACACAAGAACAGGCAGAGAATGCTGTAGTGGCACCAAGGATGATGAACTCGCAGGGCTAATTCAAGGAACTATAAAAAGTATGCATAAAATCCCACAGGTATTTAGGAAACTGTAAACAGCTGCAACCTCCTGTATCCTAGAAAACAAACAAAAGATCAGTTTCCTGGCTTAACAGGATACAGTCAAGGGTTTTATGTCAAATACCTAACTTTTCTTAGCAGTGACTCAGTCAGGGAGATTTGCTCTTTTTTCATCCTGGCAAGGCAGGCATAACCCAGGTAAAATTTCAGTTCACTAAGGCAGCAATCTAAAAAGTGACCCCTTATTCCCACTGCAGAATAACATGACATTCTGTAGTTTGCCAATGCTGCAATTTATATCAGAGATGTAACATTAAATAAACCCCACTTCCTTGACTTAGGTTGAATCAATTCTGCCTCACTAAGTAGCATCTGCCTTCGGCACAGTTCCTAAGGAATACACGAGTACAATTCAAATAGGTTGGTCAAGAACAAAATACAGATAAGATGCTGAAGGTAAAAGAAAGAAACAGGGAAATTGATTTGGCAGCAGATGGTGAGAAAGCTGAGATCAATCAATACAAAACAGTGCTTGAAAGGAGGCCCTGTGTGAAAGAGGCAGGAGCACAAAGGGCTGAATGGGCAGTGCAGTCAGTGCAAAACCTGTAAGCACCTGATGGCCTCTCATCACAGCTGAGCAGAGAATTCATGAACCCATCACCCCCAGCAGCAGTGGCTTGGTAACACCACACAGAAACTCAGGTGCACCCTGAAAACAGCATGAGGAGGTGAGGGCTGGGAGACGATGACCAAAGACAGGCCAGGGGAATATAAAACCTACAAACTCTTGAGGATTAGGAATGCCAAGTCAGTCAAGTACAGAAAAGGGGTTGGTCTGGGACCTCCCAGAATTACCCACCACGCATTAGCTTGGATGCCTTGGTAAAAATGCAAAGGCAAGCAGAGGAAAACTTGAGGAATATTTGTAACCCTGACACCTCTACTGCTCCAAATTCTGTTCCGTAGAAGCTGGATAAGAAATATTAACATTTTGATGGGACGTGGGAGAGGAGGAATAACTGGTGGTCATGCCCCAGAAACGTCATTATTTTAAGAAACCAGTCTAAAAAAGTGAGACATTGACCATTTTGACAAGCTTTTTAATTTCACCAGGAAAAATAAACCAGGTGGAATTACTATAAAACATTTCATGAAAATTGTCATTGTTTGTAGCCCACTAACCATATAACTACGCCCAGTAACACAGAAATATGCAAATAAAAATTATCACAGAAATATATGAATAAAAAGTATCATAGAGATATGTAAATAAAAAGCGTCATATAAATATATAAATAAAAAGCTGTCAGGAGAAAAAAAAAAAGACTGACGCATGATGAAAAGCCATTACCAAAATAATGAGAACTATAATTATTTCTCAGGTGTACTGTTTTGGAATTAGATGGAATTGTACAGAATTACTAAGTCATTGCATGAAAAAGATAACCAACTTTCCCTGAGGAATTTACAAAGTAACCCAGGTAGCCAAATTCATTTTCAGCTTTAATTACTGCTAAGATGCATTTGCAGCTCAAATGTTGCAAACTATCTAACGCAGAACATGATATGCATCCAGGTAAATTCCTTAAAAGACAACCTACAAAACAGTCTTCCTTCATGAAAACCCCTCAAATCCTGGGGAACTGACAGCCTGGAGAAATGCATTAAAGGAAGGGAAGCCTGAGCTTTCAGCCTTCTCAGAAGGGAGGAATATGCAAGACATAGACAGGGCAGATGAATCTGCACCTTTTTCCTCAGAGCAGCCCTGCAGCAAAGCCCTCACCTGCCCAGGTTATAAAGCAGTATGCAGAACACTTAAAAGCAGTAAACTCTCACCAAGACTTATTTGAACTGCTTATATATCTTCAACAAACACACACCTGATGTTCAGTCTGGCAAGACTGATAATCATTTACACATTATCAGCCTTGATATTTTAATTTTGCTCCCTTACAAATGACCTGATTTTGAAGTAAATAATCAAAATTTACTTATGTCAAAGACCACTGCTAATTAAAATGAAGAACAGCACCCAGACATCTTGATTAATTGTATGTATTTATGCCATTTTGTTAACACCTGCTTTTGGGAGCCAGAACAGATCCCTCAAGGAACCTGATGTATCACAGTAACGCAAGCTTTCCATTACAGAACTTCATTGTGGTTTAAAGTTTGTACATACTGAGCAATAAATGGTGTTCCTGCTGCACAGGTAACTTAAACTGCATGGAGCACCATTTCTTCATTTCCAGTTCTGGCAATATATCTCAGGAATTTTAACTGAGGATCCAAACTTATTGCTGGTTGATAAACTGAGGATTTTCAAATTAAGATTTCATTTAAGATTCTTTGTTCTGTAATAAGATTCCAGTAGCCCGGAAATGAAAGCAACAACTGCCTTGTGAACAAACTTCTGGTGAAAAACATTTAATAGGATTTTTCTGCTACATCTACCCATGTTATTCTAGTACTTCAATAACTCATTGTTACGTGAGACAAGTCTCCAAAGCATGGGAAATGTGGATTCCCAAATCTTCTACATGGCAATACTCACAGCACCTGCTCTCTCCAGAATTCCCACACACGGATGGTGTGGGTTGGCTGGAATTTAGGAATCCAACAGCCCTCCAGGATTTGCTGTCACTGGGAGAAAGTTTATAAAGAGTGCCACTGCCATTTAAAATTAATTACTTTCACTTTGTACAGTAATTTATAACCTGCAAGGTGTCTCTAAATGTCTTCACAGCAGGTTGAGCATAACAGACAAACCCAATACCCATGGATATGGTGGCAGGTAGCAGGTTTGGTAGCTATTCCTCTGACTTCCCTCAAATTCTCCCTTGTCTATCGAGCTTCCCCTCAAGAACATTTTGTCTCAGAATGATTCCCACCAACTGAGTATAAATAATGGTTTTGAAGTCTTTATTTCTCTCTTTATGCTGCATGTGAAAAGCCTGGTCCATTGCCACTGAATCCAGTCAGTGAAGGCAATGGAACCTGGAACCAGCTCTTAATCACATTATTTCTTGGTGTGGAACTAGATAAGGTACTGAGAATAATGGTATCTGCTCAAGTCAAGGGTATTTGTACCATATTTTAGCCTGAAAACGAGAGTCCACTGTCCACAGCAGATTATGCAAGCACTAATTTAAAAAAGTAATACCAGATATTAGCAAATTTTGATGGAAAAAAACCCCAAACTTGCCTAGATGAGCAACAAAGAAATACAGACAACTGAGCAGTGAAATGCAGCATGGATTCTCACTGCCATTTTAATTTCCCAATACACATTGGTTTCCTCCAGAAGAGAGCTTTGAAACAAGTTACAAATCTAAAAGACTGGGACACTAATTATGTGGTAAAATATATAACATTTTGATCATGGATTTTCCCCAGGTCTGCACACAACACTTGAGCAGTGTGGAATGTGCTTTGCTCTACAAGGCACCCACCACACCTGCAGATATTACATATAACAATGGACACTACATATAAACAGGCTCTAAGTGTCCAAGGGTTAGTTCAGAAGATAAAGGTAAAAATCCTTCCTGCACTGCTGTATTGTGAGGTTGATGATCATAACAAGGAATAATGATTATAGGAATTAGGGCTTTGCCAACTTGAAATCTTTACCAAGATAAACAGTTTACACATAAACAGTTAAAAGCCACCACTATACCCATCCTTTTTTCACTGACATCATTCTCCCAGCCTCTGTTTATTTATGTATGCATGTGCATTCAAAGTCTGCAACTTCCCAGCTAAGAGCTTGTCTGCTAACACCTCCTCTGCGACATTCGACATTCTGACACTTATGTTAAGCACGAAACAAACCCACAATGAAATTACAGAGCAAAAACAAAACAAGAAGGTCTGAGAACAGTACAGAGAAAAATGCTATTATTAGCATATAAATTTAAAAATTCCACTTGGGTAAAAACACAGAGGTCTCTTCAGTGCCCTGCCTAATGTCATCAAATCCTTTGACCGCCCTGGCTTTGGCGCTGAACGAATTTTTTTGTTGATCTTATCAACGCCAGAATCAGAAACCTTAAAAATACGCCACCCTAAAGGTTCTTCCACTGTCCTGAGCAGCAACCAGGCAACAGCAGCTTCTCTGCCAAACACAAACATGTCAGGTCAAGGCTGGCAGCAGGAAGGGGCAGTGCCACGTGTGACTGTGACAGCTGGAACTGCATCCAGCATGATCTGCTCAGTAAAATCAGTCACTGAGGGCCTCATCAGGTGGTGTGGAGTTTCTCTCCCCTTCACAAATCCTAGGCACGAGTCAGACCAGCCTTCATATCCAAAACTCAAAAAGCCAAATGATCACCTTGGTGAAATATATGGAATTTTGCTTGAGTAGGATCAGGATAACTAGAGCAAAACTCTCACCTCTTTCTCTTACAGTTTCTTTCTTAGTTTCTTTCTCAGTTTCTTTCTCTTGCAATACTGACATTAGTGGAGATTATAAGTGTCCATTATAAGTGGACATACTGGCATTATAAGGCTGAGATCATATAAATTCTAGGAAGTTTTCCTTCCCAATCAAAATATTTGCACTTCTTTTGTAGAGCACAACAAAAAATATGCTTCTCCAAATTCAGCTTCCAAAACAGTACAATTAAGTGAGGACACAGGAAAACAGAGATAATTTATTTTTGGGCAGTACAGGGGTTTTTTTGTTTCTCATACATATGGTATAAATGTATTTAACTTTTCTTTTTTCCTTCTCATACATATGGCATAAATGTATTTAATTTTTCTTTTTTTCCAACCTACACATCATTTGTCTTCTTCAGAGTAACCTTTCTTATACCAAGGTACCTCCCTCTAAAAATTACAGCTTAAAGCTACCTTTATAAGATGCCTAAAAAGTTCAAGATACCTGAACTTGAATTCTTGCCCACACAACCCTATAAGCCCCACACAAAATATACATTATTTCTGTCAAAGCTGGCCCCATCTAACTAACAGGTATGAACTTCACCTTTTGCAGTCAACGCACTTCTTGGAAGGATCTTTGCTCTGTGACAGCCAAAACTTTCACCTCCCAAAGATTCCAGAATCAAGCTGTGAAATTAAGGTCACAGTCGTGGACATGGAATTGTCAAAAATGTTGCTGCACCCAAGTGCTGACATTGCTGCTATTATTGAAAGGGAGCAACAGCACCCAAGTGTTTTCTGGGTAGACACCAAATTAAGGAGGATTCTGGGCATGACCTCTTAAAGACAATCCATACAAGAGATTTATGCTGCAGCTTCCTACTTCTTAAAATACCATCACACTCACACCTCTCAAAATGGCTGTGATGCAGGAGAACCAAAGAATTGAACCCAAATGCTTGAAAAAGGCAAATAGTTACCTGCACTGTCACTGTTAGATGCCCACCTGAAGATCTTACAAGCAGTCAAAATGTTTTACTCTCCACGTGTTGTCACAGGGTATAAAAACATTGTTCACAGATGAAAATTTAGGAGAGTAGAAATTTAGGAGAGTACAACTCATAAAATGGAGTCGTAACTTTTTTTTTTTTTTGCAAAAAGAGGTCCTTTCTAGAGACAGCATTTGTCAGGTAAAACTTTGCTGGAGAGTAGAGGAAAAGAATCTCTGCCACTGGTGTTCACAGGTTCTGAGGAAATTTCAGGCAAAGCATCAGTTTTCCTCCTTCCCCAATGCAGTCACTCTCCCAGGAGAGAGGATGTCAGTAAGAGCTATGGGTGAACAGATCTGATCAGGGTTTCTCCCCCCCTGCCATGAATGCAAGGGATGCATCAACCTGAGCAGCCACCCCGAGCTGCAAACAGCTGAGCCAGGCAGCCAGAGCTCCCCAAAAAAGGACACTGCCATCCCTGGCCCATAAATTCCCAAAGCAGCCTGTGTACGGGCACAGGTTAGAGCACCCTTTTCACCGGGGCTAAGTGAATTATCCTACAGGGATTAAAGGGATCTTAGGCACGGGAGGGGAAGCTGGGCTGTGCCCTTGGAAACCAGGCAAGTGCCAGCCAGGTGATCAGGAGTGCCCAGGACGTGGGGAACCAGCCTGTGCTCAGACAGGCACAGACCTCTCTGACAGCAGCCACACTCCTGCCAGACTAGAGAGCCTCTGTGCCAGAAGACTTTGAGCTATTTTAGAGCAGCTGTGTGTGGGCTGGAGATACCAGGCACAACAG
>VYXD01014804.1:2030325-2052858 GCA_013397195.1 Hylia prasina | reverse complement strand
AAATATATATTTTTAAAAATTATAAATGCACATTGTTCTATGAACACTGCAAATAGAAAAGTAGGTTTGGTTATTCTAAGGCTGTGGGTTAGGACATTTTCAAGATCTATTAATTAACATTACATCCAGCTGCCTGATAACTTTACTCTATTTAAGCTTCTAGCCACAACAGCAACCAGCAGGGAATGGCAGTTCTCCCAGCACGGACTGGAGGCAGCCTAAGTACACAGAATCAATACTAGATTTATTTGGTCAAAAACTGGAAAACTTCATAAAAGATGCATTCACTCTACTAACCCAGGGTTTACAGTCATTTGGCTGTCAAAATCTGTTGCATTGTCCACTTGAAGAAATAAAAAAGAAAATATGAGCAAAAACCAGAGAAATGGTGAGCAATATGCATTCAAAGGATTAGTAAAGTTATTCCTTCAGTTTAGCTTTGTACTGTGCTAATAAATAAACATTAAAAAACTAAAGTCAAATTCAAATTTAAAACCAGGAGAGAATGGGGAGGACTAGAGGACCTATCTACTCAACCATTATTGGATATACACAATAACAAAACAGACTACTTGATGATTTTCTTGTATTCCTCTAGGCTTAAGGTCCCATTTAGAAGGCCACGTAAGGTTTCTCTCAGATGCCACCTAAAACAGTTCATAAGGCTTAAATTCTTTGCCAGGATTCTGCCTCAGGTTGATGTTATTTTGAAAGTTTCAGACAAAATGGGTTGGTGGTTTGCTTGAACAAGTTTATTGAAAATATAACTTAGTCAGGAGGCAGCATAATGATCCAACTTCTTCCTATGCTGCACTCAGAGGCTGATGAGTGGGGAGCAGGAGCTGGTGGAAGGGCTTTGGCCACAGCTCAAGAGTACTACATCTTCCCCAGGATGGTGCAGTGCTCCACCAGTCCTCTCAACATGGGAAAAACAAAGTTACCATCACGATAATACATCATAAAGTAAATATGCATACATCCATATATTAATTTATAACAAAATACACTTGGAAACAAAACCAACTGACCATAGCAGGTCATTTTAGAGTAAGGTCTGTTAATGGGTTTTGTGAAAAGCATAATATATCTCAGGTTTCTGCATTATGAAAGCGCTAGCTCATGACAAGTGTGCAGATATGTGAGGGCAACAGGGTTAGACCAAGAGACCAAAGTCTGTTGGCTTCAAGTTTCAACAGATGAAGGATTGGAAAAAATATGACAAGATAACAAAAATTGTGTAGGTATTAACATAGATTTCTAACTCTTTTCATTATGTTTTCATTATCTGGTTTTATGCATTGGCTATGTAGATGTATGTAACTACCAAGTTTTTTAACTTGGTGTTTACAAGATGCAAAATCTAAAATGTACAAAATGTGAAAGACATTAAAAATATTACATTAACCTGATCCAAGATATAAGGGTTTTGATCATTCTTATTAGTAAACGACTAAAATTTCAATGTAAAAATAGGAAATGCATAATGCAGTTGATATCAGACCATGCTAGAGAATGTCAAACAAAATCACAAAGGGAAATAAATCTGCCAAATTCTTGGTGGACACACACACTAAAAAGTCTTTTCTATAGTAAGTATGCCTAAAAGAGTAAGTATGCCTAAAAGAGAACTGTCTCTTATTATTAAATTTTTGTAATGTAATTATGGTTTGGTATTAGGCACATCAAATCACTGTTTTCTGGTAGTAAGTCATAATAATGATTTTTTCTATGACTTCCTATACTAGTCAAACATCAGAATATAAACAATGAGTGGAAATTAATTGTCACCATTTATCAAACTGTAGCTGTTGTAGTACAGCAATTTTTCTTTTTTACTCAGAAGGAACTGACATTTTAAAAAAAGTATTAACTAAAAGACTTTTGTTTTGAAGTTTCAAAATAAGTAAGCAGTATCACCCTGGTTAGGGTCTTTTTAAAGGAAAATAACAATGTGATTATTGTGGTATGGCCAAAATTTACAAAGTGAAATCATGACATTTCTCCAGACTTCCCTGTGAATCAATTTGGGATTTTGTATTTACCCAGTATAACCTTTCAGCCCATTAGTTCAGCTGCAAAAGTCACATGAGAACTAATTGAATTCCAGCACAGCCTCTAACAGGTGCATTTTATAACATGTCAGATCCCACAGTTAGATGATTAAAGGACAACTCTCTACTGGGTTTCCAAGTAATAAACACCTATTTTCTATACAAAAAGCATAGAGAGGCTCTACCAGCTGAAATAACCTACGAACCAGCTCTACTTGTGCTTATATATCCCAGTGGAAAGAACACAAATCAACCTGTTCAACTCTTCCCACTGGTAGAATTCAGTGGAAAAAAAAAAAGTCCAAAAACCTCATTTCTAAGATGTTACACCCAAAACATGAAAGAATTGTCTGCTAATCAGATTAGCCTCTTGGCAAGACAAAAGCAGTTTTTGCACAGTCTTACCTTTGAAACATTATCTCTCACTGCCTTATGGCTAAACCACTGTGATCTGTTGTGGGCAAAGCTCTGATCAAGATTTATTTGACCCTCTTATTTCCATGTCTGTTGAGTGCACTGTCTTGAAAGTAAAACAGGTGTAAGTACAAGCTCTTTCACAATGATCTCATCAGGTCTCACAATCACAGAACACTTGTCCAACATTAAGTAGAAAAATTAAACCATCAAAAAATGAATAATAGTGTGAAATTATGATGATTTTTCATGGATTAAGAAAACTTTGTGGGAAAAGAAAATCGCTATTGAAAAATGTAAACAACCATATTTTTACCTGTTTTTGCATTTGTCTATTTCCCTGAAACCTTGTTCATTTTATGGTGACCCTTTTTTATCTGGCCTTCATTCAGGAGCATTGCTCATTCCGCATCCTCATTACATGCTCAGGTCAGGAAGAGAGCTGCAATTTTCCCCACAAACACATTTTGGTTACCTAAATTTATCATTACTTATTTTTACTAGCTCATTTTATTTTTATGCTGAGAAGGAATAATATAATGATAACCTTACTTGTTCAATTTTTTCTATTGCCTTATCAGCTGAAAAGGCGTAATTTTAGAAAAAGGTAAGTTACATTAGGCTTTCTCTGATTTAGAGCTCTGGTTTAATTACATCAGCTTAAGATGCCACTTCTTCCCACTGTCCAACACAGCAGCAATCAGCACCTCTAAAGCACACACATATAACTGTGCCTCCACTGCTCTTAGCTCCTTAGTCTTAAATGCCAGTGAAAGTAAAATTACTCTTAGACTTTGCACCAAACCAGAGCAACAGAAATCCATCAGTGCCCACCCAGCAGCTGTCCTGTGCTACCACAGTACCACCTCTCATATAAGGGCAAGGTACATGGATGAGAGAAGATAACTTTCATCAGACAGAGCCAGTAAATTTTGTGACACTTGGGAGAAGTGATGGTTCTCGCTTGAGTTCAGTATCACTGGAAAAAGATTCTATGCAGTGATAAACAAAAAGTACTGAAAGAGAAGCTCTCTTAAAGAAAAGCACCTCTGCAAGTATACAGAGGTGAAACAAAGTTAATAAACAGATAATTACACAGCACACAGGGATGATGTGAATGTTTTCAGGACACTCTGAGCACCCAGGTTCAACTGTGATCTCACATTGTTGCTGATAGTACCAGGTATTTTCTTCTAATGCATTTGCTGTCTTCAGATCCATAACACGGACAGTGTACAGCCACAGCCAATTCACAGCTGCATTTTCAGTTTCACATTTCAGTTAGGTCCATGCTTCTTCTCTGAATTTAGTAGGTGCTGCCTGTATTATTAAAACACCTACAGCTTGAAAGAAAGAGTAAAATATTTCCTCTGTGTGAAGCAGTATGCCCCTGACTCTGCTGCCTCAATGCCATGGGTAGATGACAGATTGTCTCAAAATATTCAACAGCTTCTGTGGCTGTACTTACCCATAAGTGGAACTCACTAGCTGTGCTAAGGGGGTTCTGGTGGGAGGATTCTCCTGCACCCCTTACAGAACAGAGGTTCAACATTCACATCCTGCAAGATTCAGGACAAACATTTCAACTGGAGAAACAAAGGTAAGATCTAATTACATTTCACAGTAATATTGGTTTCTACTAAAATGTATAAAGTTATTTCAAAGTCTTATTTGTCCTTCAGTGAGAATAATTTTTCTTCACCCTTCACCCTGCTCTGGTTCCTATCCATGTTTGTATCATGCTCCTGCCTTTGCACTTCATCTCAAATCTGAAAAAAGAATATGTAAGTAACCAAGGCAGTATTCCAAAGGAGTTACAAACCACAGACAAATACTATATTAAGAAAAAAGTATATTCCAGTCATTCCTGGGCTGATCAGATTCTGTAAAACTGTTTGTTAACTGGGGTATATGCTCTCTGCATTAATTTTTACAGCTCCTGACCTTGCAATATATCATGAAGGCTCCTTGTGTGCCAGTCTTTTGGTGTAAAACATAGTCTGGACCTCCACAGTCTTTCTGATTTGCAATAAAAATCACACCTTTTAGAGGAAAGAAAATCGCTCCTCTCTGTATTCATGGTGAAATATACAATGAGTTCCTTTGAAGAAGAAAAATGCCAATTTTTCCTCACTGAATTTTTAGGGCTTTGATGATGTGGTTAGGATAGCAAATAATGAAGGTTATGTTAGGTGCTGCCAAAAATTTAAGAACACCTTTTTTATTTTTTTTTCCTATACTGGAAAAATCAGCATTTTGCATGAAAGAATGGTAAAGCATATTTTTATTTGTCAAGGAAGGCAGCCTTTTTTTTCCCTGTCCCCCTCCCCTTTGAGGTTCCTCCAGACTGTTTGCTGTTATCCTTCACACAGAACAGCATCAAAAGTAGCATTCAGAGAAAGGAAGCTGCAAAAGATAAACTGCTGAAAATAAAGCCTGCTACTGGAAAATGTGCTTTCAAAGTTTCTGTAAGACTTTAAGGTTTATTTCTCTAGTGATGCAAGCTTGTGAGAAAAACTGTATGGACAAACCTGACTAGAGATTAATCTTTTTCAAAGCTGTTGCAAACAAATGTATTTTTACATAAATGTCATTCATGCTTTAAAAAACAATCCTTTTAGAATCACTGTGTATCTCAGAGTGGTATTTTTTTAATGAAGATTTAATTTCAATTTATATTTATGCATATATACACACAAATATTGTTTCAAATAATTTTCTCATTAGCAAATAATATTTTATTTTTTAAAAAACAAACCCTAAAAATTTGTTTCACAAGATTGTCAATATTCCATTCAGTTCTTTGGTTTTGATCTTTTTTGTTGTCCTTGAATTTCTTTCCAATGTTTATTTATTTATTTATGAATACTGAAATTGCACTACCATCGTAGCACTATTTGTATACACCCTGTCACTACTAATAAGGTAAATCTATGAGTACTATTGTATTCTAGTAGAATTAAACTGTCATTCAAGGAGGATGGCAGAACAATTTGTGTCACAAGTACAGTATATAGATATAAAAGAAAAATAACCTCAGCCTGGCATTTTCAGAAGAAGAAACTGAATTTATAAAAGGCTTTAAGATATCCATAGCTCAGATTTTTTCTCAAACTGAGAATGTGGAAGGGGTTTATTTGAAAAGAAAAAAAAAAATGCTGAAAAGGCTGCAAACAAACTTCCTTCTTATGTCTGTTAGCATTTCTGTATTTTTTACCTTTATGTTATATAGTTGAATTGAAGGCAAAATGACTGCTCCTCTCAGAGGTTTTGCGCCATCACTTTGTCTCGCGCAGTTCTGACTGAGCTGTCAGCGGCCTGCATTTGCAGGGCTGGGCTCTCTAGATGCATCTGTGCTTGCATCTCTCCTGTGGCCAGCCTGAGATGGAGCCTTTTAGCCCCTTTCAAAACCAGCCCTAGTGGAGTTCAACGAAACCCAGTGTCACTGAGATCACTTACTCCCAGGAGTCAATCCTGCTCAATTTCGTCCTTCCACTGACATTTTGACATAAATAGGCAGGCAGTCCTTCTGGTCTGGAGATAGGAGGGGTGAAAAAAGTGTGAATTCAAACAGCTGTTGATAAATTGCTCTACAAGGCCTTCACTATTAATTTCTGTCAGTAGACAGTAAAATGGCAATGGCTGCTCAAACTGTTCCAAAAACAACACTTCCTGTGACAGGACAGACCACACTACACTGACAGATTGGAATTGGTCTTGTGCAATTGGCTAGTGAGTGCTATCTAAAATCATACAGCTGGTGTTGAACAGGGGTATTGTTCTCACTCCACGTTACAAATATAAGCCCCACATAAATAACGAAGAGGGGATCATGCCCACAACAGAGCAGATGGGCTTTCATAAGCTACCTCTGGCGACATTTGTCTTTTGTGAAAGAATTTCCATACATTTCCTTCTCTGAACCCTCCCACTGGTTTCGTGTCTCCAAGAAGGTGACACAACCTATAGGTTTGATTTTCTACTTGAGATTGACTTGGACGCTGTCAAAGGCAGGCAGTTGGAAGTGCTGTTAGGATACAAGTGCCAATTTTTGTTTAGCATTTTCTGAGGCTTTTGCATTGCCAAAAAGAAGATATATAGAGAGGGAGAGTCTGAGAACAGAAAATAGTTTGGTTTGGAAAGAAATGGACAAACAGAGTTGTTCACATAGCCAGTGGATGCAGACAAAGTTGTCAAACTTCCCATCACTGACTTTAAACAAAAAACAAGATAACAGATAGGACTGTTCTGTCTTCCACCCAGGTCTCATGCAGAGAGAAGACCCACCTTGCAAAAGCTAACAAGTGGGCATGACTGGCAATGGTTTTAGCACACCTGTTGAAATGTGTAAGTTTAATGCTGCATGGTGACAAGAAGAACCAATTCATTAAACTATTGTAGTGCTTATGATCAAAGTGCTTATTAAAGAGAAAAGATTGCAGATGTTGAGGACCAAAGTAAAAGTGATAAATAGCTCACTTGATAAGTTCAAGGATGATTATTAGTGCTGTACTCTGACTGGGGAAATCCACCCTGTTGAGGAGTTGCATGTCAGAAAAAACATCTCATTGATCCCTCAGTTAGCTTGGGATCAGCAGGGCTGTGTCACTTGTCTGGGTTCATACTGCAGTGTGTCTATAGATTAATTTTTGTGGCCCTGCCTTGGGAAGCTCTCCCTCAGAGTCAGAGCACCAGATGGTATATCCATGCTCTTAGTGCTCTTCTTCTAAGCCTAGGTTAACATCATGAGTGACTTTTGAGCAAAAGTTTATAAATTATATCATAAGTTTGGGTATGTGCCTATCCAGCCCATAAAACAGGGTGTTTTATGGAGGATTTGTTCTCTCTAAAATTCCAGCAGTCAGTAGTAGGTTGCTAATTTAAGGAAACAAGTAACCTTCCCCCATAGCATAAAAGTTTAATATTGCTTTGTGGGAGAGTAAGAGGAAAAAGGAACTTGTGCCAGAGATTGTGATAGCACAGTCAGTCAGCTAAACAGGCCCACTCTCAAGTCTTTCTGTGGAGCAGTTTGGCTTACCCCTGAAGAAGTCCAGGTGATGCAAGTGAAGAAATATAATGTCTGGAATTACTTGTTAGATTGAAGCATTAGATTAATAGCTGCAAAATGAAACTGACATTTGCACGACTACTCTTTCATATCCATGATATTTTAATAGACTTTCCTGTAAGGGCTCTTTCATCACAATTACTGCAGCACTGCCATTTGGCAATTGCTGTTTAAAAATGTTGTGATACCATGTGAAAATCTTCCAATAACATTCTTGAGAGACATAATTTTGTTTCGTTTCCATATACCTCTCCCAACTTGGTTCAGGGTTAGAAACATTTGTATGGAAGTGAGACTTACCTTTTAGGACTCTATTTTCTTAAATGTTTTGCCCCACATTACATTCCTTAATTTGAAAATGTCGATGCTGCCATTACACATGCAAATATGGTGACTTCACAAGCAAAGACTTGTGGCAATTACCAGCATGTACAATTATATAATTTGCACCTACAGTCATAGTGATTCCACAGTTTATCCGGGCATGTAAATGTTCACATATAGTGAATATGCAATAGCATATTTGATTGGATTTATTATTTTCCTATTGCATATTGTGCATGTGTATTAATACATGTATATATCTGGTGAGAAAAAATGTGGTGACCGCTATATCCTAACAGTTATTTCCTATAAAAATTATGAAGTGATTGAAAATCACATAATATGGGCCAGAATTATTATATCCTGGATAAATTAAGTTCTGTGATTTCAGGTGAAAACCACTTAATGGTAACTTAACAACTCAAACAACAATAATTGCCTCAACTTCATATGTACATTTCTAAAATAATTAAAAACAAAATATGAAGGAAAAACACAGAAAATATACCCATGCATTTCTTGTGTTTTAAATGATCTCGTATAACAACCTAAAACTTTGGGAGTCTTAGTTAGAAATGGTAATTTATATGAAATAAAAGTGTCTATCTCTTATTTAAAAAAAAATTAGGTAACTGCACTAAGTTGTGTGAGAGTTCCCAGGAAGTTTCCAGTGCCCAAAAGATCAGCCCTGCATTTTCATAATTGGAAATGTTTTTCTGGGACGATGAAAATGAATCTTACGTCCATAAGGCATAGCAAGGATACGTGAAAACTCCCTTTTGCTCCTGGAAAACAGGAAATGTGGAGCAGTCTCCTGTTCCTTATTGCATTACTTGGACATATTAATAAGTGAGGATGATAAAGACACTTTTGTCACAAATTGACTAGAGAGAACAGAAGATGAATTAGATACACAAAAATGAAAGGAGCTTAGTTTGAAGCCACAAAGAGATTCAGTCTTGCTGTTTATTTCTGCTTTTGAAAGATAAAGGAGACAGATAGCATGGCATTTCTCATGCAGTCTATAGATAAAAGTATAATGTTACCTCAGGATCTAAGAATTAGAGTGTGGATATGCTTATGGGTCTTTAAACACCCGGTTAAATTTATAACTTTCTTGCATGTAAATACATTTGGCTAAGTGGATGAAATTTGCTAAAAGAAAATTATATTAATAATGTTTATTGTGTCCATGATTGCCACAAGCTTATTTCCTTATTTTGAAAATGTCAAAAGAAGAAACTAGAGTTAAGGACACCTGAATAACCAGTTTAAATGTGTTCCCTGGGACTGAGCAACAGATACTCACACTGGCTGAGCAGATGCTTGTTCCTAGCTTGAAAATTCTTGTTTAATTGACCTTTAGGAAGAGAACTATCTTGTTGAACCTGAAGAATGACATCATATTCTGCTTATCATACAAGATTTCACATTGCTGCAGGATGTTCAGCCCTTTTAGATGATGTAACAACAATCCTCAGTTTTGGTGAGCCCTGTTCTTTGTTTTGTTGTAGTATGCATGAAATAAAATCAGATAAAAATTTACAACCCTAAAAGCAATCTTGTACAAAAAGGAAACAATCATTGTGTGAAGAGCCAAGAAGGCAACAAGTTCTCAATTCAAGTTTTTCATTCATGATGTGCTCCTAGTTCTTTCTGGTAAGCAAGACTACATCACTTTTCCCCTTCAGTGCACCCTCATTCATTGCAAAATTTACCTGAGAATACAGCGAATCCACTCTCACTTTTGATAAAACTCAGAACAAAGACTATTTCTACAATACCTGAACAGGTATTTTTTAGCAATTATTTTTAACAACTATTTCAGGATTTAACCTCTCCATATAGTAAATGTAGTAAAAGGCTCTGGTGGGAAGAGGTTCATTGCATTGTATAATTCATAACTGTTAAGGCACTTCTCCACCCCAAAATATAAACAATGCAGGAATAATTTCAGTCTGTAGACCCAGTCTGAACTAGACCCAAATAAAAAAACAGGGTCTTTGGATATTATATGCCATAAGAAAAGTTGTCAAGTTTGCCACCATTAATTAGAGCTGAAAATTCACTTTCTCCAATGAGAGGTTGCAGCAAGTAAGAAAACTGTAATGGGCATACTGGCACATCTCTGCTACTGCTATAATTAGGCCAATCACAATAAATGCTTGCCAAGTGTTCCTCTGTTTAAAAAAATACCATTGCATTGGATCTTCTTCTGGATTTTAAGCTTTTCATCATAATTAAAGAAGGCTAGACCAGAAACAGACTACTTAGGATAATAGCATGTTGCTTTCAGGGATGAGGAGGCTGGGGAGGAAGGGAGCCAACTGTGCACATACAAAATGAGCTGAATGACAAATGCTCCTTGAACATTTCCATACATTACAATTTTAATAAAACTTCTGGGTTTAAAGAATATTTTATTGTAACATTCTGCCTTACCTTATATAAATACGTATATATCTCATATATAAATATATACAACTCAAAACATTCAATTACAGTTTAGTGTCTTGTATTCTGTTTCATGTTCACAAGTGAAAAAAAATTTAGATAAGCCTTCACAGAAAAAAGCTGTGCTTTACCAGTCCATTTTATACAATTCTCTCATTGCTTCATGTCAGTTCATTATATGCTTGCAAAACTTTGCATTTTTTTAAAACAAAAGCTGAGGATAAAATCCAAACTTGATTGGAGTTTACAGGAGTCTGGTACAAGCATTGCCTCACAAATTCCAGGTATAAGCCTGAAAATTGTTGTTCCTTGGTTTCTCTGTGAGGATTGATAATGATCACAATGTGTTCTCCTCAGTGTGCCCCTCCTACAAAAATGGGGACAGATACTGCTTGTCACTGTGCAGTTCTACCAACTGATAAATTTCTCTGTTTGGATCACCTAAAAGCAAAATGTACCTTAATATGCTATCTACTGTTCTGAAGCTTTATCCCCATGATAGCATGACTAAAGGATTGTCATCCAGTCACGTCAGATTTTCACTTTGGAAATTGCATATCTCTAATCATACTAGAAGCCTATAAATGCAGATGACCCATGCTGTCAGGATTACATCTGTAGTACCTTAGAAGTGTGAGGAAAATATGCAGATGGTAATTAAGATTTTCCATTGTGGTCTGAAAGCTATTAACACGTTGTGTGTAGCTGTATTTATTGTTTATTGTCAAGACTTGCTTCTTGACAAGATGTGGTCCCTATCAGTATAAAAATGTTAGGTACAAAGTGGTGAAAAAATATTGCATTTTTCTCTCATTTTAGTCTCAGGGTTGACAAAAGAGGTAAGGAATTGTCAGGCTGAGTATTTTTTTTTTTCTAATTCCTTTTTTTAGTGTGTTTTTATCTTTTATATTTGGGTGAGGCAGGTCTAAAATTCATGGGTAATTTGAAAATTAAAAAAAGCAAAAGAAAATCTTCTGGCCTAAGTAATGAACTAAGATCCTAGAGCTCTTCAGAAATGAGTGTAGATTTTAGGCTAGTAGCCTTGAGGAGACATTGTGTCACTTGCATGTAAAATACATAATGAATTTTGCATTCATGCCAAAAGGGGGTTTCAAACATGTTCATTTACTTCCAGATAAGTTTTTGTTTAATTCCTGTCCACTGAGATGTTCCATTCCGGTTTTTTGCAATAATCTCTCCTCCTTGCCATACTGTACAAATTCCTTCAGTTAACTGTCTATCTTTGCATGTTTTGATTAATATGGGAGGTGGATCTTCCATAACACTGAGGAGATTTGTATTATATCCACGCTCTTTTTCTGTTTTGGAGTATAACAAACCAAACAAACAGAAAGTCAAACAAAAACTCCTTCAGTTCTCCCACAGATTTTTTCCAAATGTATCTCAAGGGAAGAGCTTGAGTTTTCCAGTCCTTCACCCCTTCCTGTACTGTCTGCTTATAATCTAACTTCATAAACTGGAAAAGAAGATAAGCTGCTTCTTCAGCTCACCATACTTTCAGCAGTGAATAATATTTCTTACTTCCTTGATGAAAATATACAGATTTTGACAAAATACACTGGTATTTGAACACTATTCTCATTTTATCCTGAGCTTTACTATGGAAGTCCTATTGTCTTATCCATAAAATGCCTCTGAAATTATTTCCAGGATGTAGAGGAAACTCTCCTGAGTCAAGAGGCAGTACTGTCACAACCAGAGACCTCTTGAAGGTCTCTTGTACATGTGTATGTGGAAAGAAATGAAGTGTGCCGTCACATACTAAGTAGGATCTTTGATTCAGTATGCCATGAAGCTCTTCCTTCCAGTACTCCTTTGTCCTAAAGTGAGGACCCTGTCTGATGAGAAAATAATTTCAGTTCCTAATTAAGAATAAAAAAAACAAAACAAAACATTAAATTTGGACATAAATAATGAAAATATGAACCTGAAAAATTGTCAAAAGCCAAAAGGGAATTCCTCTTCTTCCAACCCCTCCCCCCAAAAAAAGTCAATATCCAGATTTTTTAAAAACTTTGATATAGCAACAGCATGAGTAATTGTGCAGAAGAATACTGTGTTTGGAGATTTCTTATGCTTAATAACACTTTTTCCTTTGGTGTTTCTTTACAATACTTCCCTTGGGCACCTCCTTGAGACTCTCCATGGAAAGCTTTAACATGGTCATTTGGTAAGTGAATATTGCCTGCGTATCCATACACTTCCTCTTTCTCTTTTCACTTCATTTCAGCTAGCAAGCATTTTACCTAATGTGCATAGTGGGTTTAATCTGAAAAAGTAAACCAGAACTAGTTTAGAGCAGGCTGGAAAAATTAAAGGAATTGGGATTTTCATTTCACATTTTCAGATGTGTCAGATACAATTCTGAGCACTGCAGCAGAAACTGCAGAGTGACTTTTTTTAAATTATTTCTAGTCAGAAACTTCACTATGATTTTTCAAACACAGATGCAATCTTTAATCCTGAGTGACTGACTTTTTAAACAGTTTGGTGAACTAGCTTTCAAAAAACCAGATGCCAACACAGACAACACCCGAGGTTTTCCTTGTTCCTTTTTATGTCTACATAATTGTAAAATGAAAAAAAGGAGCGGTCAGAAGAGTAAGGAACTAAAATGTCTCTTTACCCCTGCAAGCTCTGTGTTGGAGCCTCTCTACCTCTTGCTTTCACTCCCTCTGAATTTCTACCCTCAGAGTCAGGCTGAATGTGATTGTGAGTCTTTGCTTAGTTCATTGCAGAACAGAGGCCCAAATGACTGAAAGAGAAAGCAGAAATCTTGGCAGATTGCTAACATATCAAGTGTTAATGAATACAGTTCTCTAATTAGAAATGTCTGCGAGAACTGAGTAATAGGATCCTTTGTAAATGTGGCAGTTTTTAATTTCTTTTGTTAGTAGGCTTTATACTTTTCCAAATTAGAGCTTTTATCAAACTGGCATCAGGCTTTAGGAATGACAATAATAATTGAAATACAAATAGAGTTTCTTTTGAGATCACTAGCTAAGCTAACATTTTATTGAAATTCTTAGTTTCTGGACTTTATTAGGTTAATGGATATAATTTAAGAACTTTTTTTCTTCCTTGTTTTCTTTTGCTGTTAAAAAAAAAAAAAGAATCCTGATGTATGCGAGTTTGACTGGAATTTGCTAGCTAATTTTCAGAAACATTTGACTTTTTTTTTTATTTAATTTGTGTGGCTTGTACATTTCAAATGTAATACCTCCCCAGATGGCAGACTTTGTAATTTGTGGCACCAGTTCAAAAAGGTATATTAACTGCCTCTAAACTACTCAGCATCAAATATTTACTGGTCTTAATTGTGAATTGGTTTAATATTAATTAAAACACATCCCTTCCTTAGCATGAAGTTTCAGGAGATGCAGGTGGGTTTACTTCTCTGTGACTTACATCCCATTTTATACCAACATCCCTGCTGAAACAGAACAAAACACTGAAGACCCAGAGCAGCACATAAACATTCTGTGTCCCTTGAAGTCCTCTAAAGGAGCCTGAAAGGGATGGTTTCTTTCATTCTTGGCCAAACAGTGATAGACAAACAGGTAAAAGGGCAAGGAGAAAAATACCATTTACTCACTGTAGCAGCAGGAAATCAAGCAAAGAAAATAAACAGGGTTTGAATCCTGGGCCTTTAACCTGCTAGTCAGACAGATTTCTACAGTTTCATTCTGTGCACATTTGTGTGCTGGTAAATGATGAAGGGGAGGTAGAGGAACTGAAGGCTTGTGGGATCCCTGGGACTCCCACAGCTACGAGCACAGCTGTACAAACACACGCAAGCTTTGTTAAGGTAGGGTGGGCAATTGGCTGAAACTGCTGAGCCAATCTGACCTATAAATCCCTTGCAAAAGCTCTGCCTGAGAGAAAGCCAGAAGTTATGTGTAAATGTTTTACCCAGCCAATTGTTTTTGGTCCTCCTCTGTATATATATAAAACCTCTAACATCCTCCTGGACAGATAATTTTGTAAGTAGTTGCTTTGAGTGTCCTGCTGAATTGCTGATTACCTGGAGCAGAGCAGAGAAGGGAGGGAACAGTGGGTGGAAGGAGGAACTAATAACTCAAGAACTCATTCAAATGGAGGTAGAAATTTAAAGGATACGTGATATATCACATAAGCTGACGTTGGGCTAATGGCTACAGGAAGTCTATAAAAAAGAGAACGCGACATCCAACAGTTTGTTTTGAGCAGCAGGATGATATGAATTGGTCAGAGTAGTAACAGAAAGATTAGATTAATTATTTCAAATTGGACTGCAGTCTGTCTCTTCTCTTCCTCCCCCCAGCCTCCCCCTGTAGAGCTCCCACTGCTCATTTGCAGATATGATCTCATGTGAGGAAACAGCATCTCAACCCTGCACTGTCCTGAGTGCACGTGGACAAGCTGTACCAGAGCTAGTCCCCAGTAACCCTTACCATGCAAATCACAAAACCATCAGCACCCTCCATCAGCAAAAGAAAAATAGGGGATCTTTCTCAGTTTTTTTTTTTTCCTTTCCAAACATTTCTGAACTCTGTGTGACCTTCTTTACAACTGAATCTAAGCACCTCTAAACATGTAGCAAATTTAGACAGTAGAAAGCAAAGTAACACATGCAAACCAAAGGAAGATGAAGGAAGTAATGAGAAGTGAAACAAAGAGAGCTAGAGATGAAAATAAGGCAGCCTAAACCAGAGAATGTTGAAATAAAACATATGGATTAGAGTATTAAATGTAGCATGAACTGCGCAACTTGCCCCCATTTTCTTCCCCTTCCTCATCCTTACCACCACCTAAAAAGCAGTTAAACTACAGGGGGATAATATCACACTTGGGATTTATGGAACAAAATCAATAAGAGCAGTGGGAGTAACGTCACTTCTGTAAATGATCAAAATCCACCAATTACAGGGAGGTGTTAATCCTCATCAGACCCGTTTGCTGCTGTGGCAGCATTTGAAGTAAAGCTGCTCTGGAAGTGTTACAGGACCAGCTATTCTCACAGCATTTTGGAAAACTAAAACTATTTCCACACAGGCTTCTTAAAAGAAGTTTGAAGTGTAGGAGAGAAAGAAAAGATTAGGAGTAAGGAGGAGGTAAAGCATCATGCTTTTGTTCCTCTACTGGGTAGAAATTAAAAAAAAATCTAGGAAATGTTGGAGGATGGATCCAAAATTCCCTGGATAAGTTCTCCTGCTAGAGCTTTTCTCCAATGTCTTTCAAAATCTCTGGACCTCCTCAGTGCTGTAATAACTCAGTAGTTGGAATTGGCTGTCAATTATTTATGCATGTATTTATGCTGCATGTATTTATGCTGTATATAAGAGGAAATCAGAGTTGAAATATTGTTTTGTCTGTACTTACTTTAGCTTACAACTGAATTTCATTGCTAGATGAGCAGAGATCCACATCCTCTAAGCTCACATTACCAGGATCACAATTGTGGGGAACCTGCAGTATCAAGTGCTAGAAGAAAAAAGCAGGAGCAAGATGGGTGCAGGTGTTCGAAGGTTGTTTTATTGTCTTGTTTTTTTCTCTGTCTCAAGAAATATAATTTGTGCTGTTAAATGATGAAATGACTGGGCTTAACATGATATTTCTCTTTAAGGTGAAACTAGTTAGACTAATTGTGCAGTAGTTCATAAACACAGAGCATGCATTGAATTTTGGGCATGCAGAGATTGGTTTTCTCTCTCTGCATTTTAAAGCAATAGACCTAAAGCTTCTCAAAAGATAGGTTTTCTTCCCTTAAGATGGACCATTTTCTGCTGTGGCATTGAGTAAAGACAGATATAAGAATTGGGAAATGAGGATTTCTGACCTTGCCAAGGCCTCCAGCAGCACTTGGAGAAGCTGCCCTGAACTGTGGCTCACATGAAGTAGGCAGTGAGGCTGTGGTCATCTTGCCAGCACACCCTGCCTCTGGCTAAAGGCTAGATGCTGTTCCCTGGGTCAGTCCTGCAGGGATTGGTGCCCTCTGGAACCATCTACAGTTACATGGGAGCTGAAAGGCAGCACTGTCTTGCACACACCAATGAAAAGTGCCTTTTGGCACTTCTGCAAAGCAAAGGGACTCAAGTTTTGCAGGTAGAACAAGTCAATAACAACCTGCTCAGACAGGCTGTGGAATTCTGTGCTTGGGAAGATTCAAAACACAACTGGACACAGCCCTGTGCAGGCTGCTGAGGCTGACCTTGCTCTGGGCAGGGGGCTGCACAAGGCCATCTCCAGAGGTGCCAGCCAGCCCCAGCCCTGCTGTGAGCCTGTCACTCTGCCAACAGAAAACTCTGTTTACTTCAGCTTGACGTGCTACAGCATGACTGACAGCTTCTGCAGAAAAATGGAGCAAAAATAAGGCCACTCCTTCTCCTGACAATAGCAGGGTTTCTTTGCTGCACTACTCTCCTTCCCCATCACTCAGCTCCCTGCCCTGCAGGCAGCCCTGCCCAGCATTGCTCCTTGCCTGGGCCAGCAGGAGCTCCCCAAACCAGTGGCCATGAGCTGCAGGGTCAGTCCAGAGAGTCAGGACTAAGGAAGCCTGAGACATCATCATCTATGACATGGCCTTTTTATTGCCTATTTGCTTCCCGTAGAATGGTCACAGTGTGATAATAGAGAGCAACAAAATTTATTGGTAACAATACTTTAATATTTGTAAGAGATTTTTTTTCACTATTTTTCTTTTTGGTCACTGGAAAGAGAATGTCTTTTCCAAGAGAACAAACAATGGAAATTTGTGTAGCCTGGTGAGAAATCATAACGTGCCAAATGCCCTCAGACCCTGATTGTACAAGGAATTTTGCTTTACTGAAATACTGTCCTGACTCTGGACTTCAGCAAATGGCATCTGGGCAATCACAGCTGAAACTCCCCAATAAAACTAGTAAATATTGTACTGCTAATTCCTTTAGAAATGTGCCAGAGCACACAAAGCAAGAAATCAATGCCATATTGCAAATTTCCAGTTTAGTCTTTCATGCTATGTGCAATGTTTTACCGAAGTCTTAGCTTCCTGTTGTCCTAACAAAATGAAAATACCTGAGGAGGTGCCATTTCATGATAACTTTAGGCCTCTATAAAATTGTTAGTTGAAATTTCAGTTTCAGGTCTATAATGATGTTTAAACTACTATGACTTTCATTCATCTCTGAAAAGCGTTACCAAATGCTGCCTGACAAAGACATGTTATTTACTGATGGAAATCAGTACTTATTGCTAATCTGAAAAAACAAAGGCCAAATGAAGGTGGATTATATTCTTTCCCCATTTACCTTCATCTATTCCACTAGAGGTTCAAAAAGCCTATCAAGAATGCAAAATATTTTGCAGCTGGTGGATCAGAACTTACTCTTCATACCAGGACAGTGAGCTTCCAGATGATGAATATGTTTTTTCTGACAGAGAAAACAAAGAGTGAAATCTTGATCCATCAAAAGCTAATGCAAAAAGACACTGGCTTCTCTGAAGCCAGGATTTCATACAAAATACAGGTGTAGCTCTGTTTTAAACTGTGATCAATAGAGGTGTTATAGTCTAACTTGTAGTCACTCAATAGCCTCATGACATGGGAAATACATTGCTTACATACTTCATAGTCCTGGCACTAAACACTTAGCTTGCCATTTGTGGTTCATAGTAGAAACTGGTCTAGTAGAAACTGGTCTAAATTGAGGAACCAGAGCTTTCCTTGCAAAAAAAATTACACATTTTGGTTCCAAATATGGATCCTGAGGGCTTAGGTGGAAAGCATTTCTTTGAAGCCATTACCAAGCTTGTGCCATGTTGAGTTCTCTTTTGAGAGATTCCTTGTGAAGAAAAGAGCACTCGTGTCACCCTGAATTTCTACAGCCTTCTGAGAATTTTTTAAAACCTTCTGAGAATCTTTGGAGTTTTCTAACTTTCCTATTAGTCTTTGAATATTTACATGTGAAAGTGGAGTCTTTCAAGGACTTTGTAGGAAAAACAATCTTTGTTTGCATTCCTCTCCCAAGGAGAGACCTTTGATGGACTTTTGTCTTTACCAACATGGATGGAGAGGTGGCAACTTCTCCCTCCAATCCAGAGACAATCCCTGCAAAACTATAAAAAACCCTACTTGTAAATAAACTCGCTCTTTCCTGCCTCTGGGGTTCACTGTGTGCCGTGCCTTCATTCCGTGTCCTGTTGTAACACACTCGTGTGAATATTCATACCAAACCTAACTGAAATTGTAGCTAGAGATTATAAATCCTATCAAAGAAAAGAGTTGTTGTTTTATCTCAAATGAAAATGTGAAAATTTGGGGTTTGGCAGTATTTATCCAATTGTCATGATTGATTTTTTTTTTTCTCTTTCAGGCCTGGAGCTACTTAGAGCTCTATAAATCCTACTGACAAGGAATTTAAAATAGAGATTTGAATTTCTAGATTTTTAGAGTGGTTCTTAAAAATGAAAGACAAAAATACATCACTGTTTTGCAGCATGTCCCTTGGGTGGGATTTTCCCCTGTTTCTTACTGTTCTTCCTTACCTACTCTGCTACACCCATATTTATCAGCTGGCATGCTTCATTCTTCTTAAGCAATAGACTGAAGACAGGAAGTCACTTTGTTTATAGAAATGATGAGTTAGAGCTCTAAAAGTGCTATAAAACAACACATAGTGTGGTGCTCACATTAAAAGATTTTAACATTTTTCGAAGGTCCAGTTTCATATAAGAAGTGTTGTTTTCCCTTGGGGAATTTTAGCTGAACCAAATCACTCAAATTGTTTGAAGCTCTCTCTCAGATCCATGTGCTTGCCTACACTGTCAATCTGCTGTCCACTTTGATGTTTCATCATGACTAAGCATTTTTTAGATGACTCTGAATGCTAATAGAAGATGATAATGAAAAATGATGTTTCAGTTGGTAACTTGTTCAGAAAATATGCTGACAGTGTGAGCAAACAAAATATCCTGTATTGGTATTCCCACGAGTCCTATTTAAAACTGACTTTTTTTCAAGTTAGAGGCATTAATAACCCGTATGACTCCCTGTACATCCCTATATTGTGTCCATACTATTTTATAAACATTTTTCAAAGCTATTAAAAATTATTTCAAAATATGTCCATTTAAACTGCATAATGAATGTCAAAATGCAGGTCAAATTCTGCCTCTGTAAAGGATATAAATGGAAGGGCTTTTAACATTTTTATTTAATGTTTCTGCTCAGAGATTGACCAGAATCCATTTTGGGAGCACACTGAGTAGTTAACTACTGAGGTGAAAGACAGAGAAAACTCTATTGCACATGCCTGTTTGCCAGTTTATCACATGCACACCTTTAGGGGAAAAAACCAGAGAAAAACAGCAGGTGAAATATTTCCCTACATTAGGGCATGTGAAGTCAAAGAAGCTTCACTGATGAAATATTATGAACAGAGGAAGAGGTGAGATCTTCCAATTTAACATAAAAGGAGTGGTGACTGATGAGTCTCTCATAGATCTGACTGGTCAGAAAAATTGTATTTGTGCAGGCTTAGCACCAAACCCTGCTACTAGCATTGCTGGATATTTACTGATTTTGCCACCTGCAGCTCTGAAGAAAGCACCTTCAACAGAGTTGATTTTCTGAACAATGAGAAATTATGACAGAGAACAGGGAGCCTTCTTAAGGTTTAGCTTCCAGGAAAATGCATTAAAAGATAGTTCATTGAGTTAGCAGAACATAAAAAAAGTGGCAGCAACATGAGACAGACAAAATGTGTCACTTGAGAACCCTAAATATGCTAAGGTTATATTTTGGAATATAACAAATGCTTCCCGACAGACAATGCAGATGTTGTGAATTATCACTTATATCATTTTAGCACTGCATAATTCCAGTTATAAGCTGGGATGCCACTGCTCCACACATGTGCACTTAAAAGGGAGATCCCCCTGGTCCAGGTTTCAGCTAGCTTGTAATCCATAGTTTAAAAGAGATGTTATGAAGAAAAGGGAATGAATGCATTTATGAAAACATTACATGATTAACTCCCTCTTTGTCTCTGATGACTAAAGTTCTGGGCTGATATTCACATCAAGTGAATGGCTCTGGTTTGAGAATTCTTGCTTATGACACTAGCATGAGTCGAAAGTAAAATGAGGTTAATGCTGTATTTCTGACTGTTAATGGTAAAATTAGTAAGCTCTGAACTATTTCTGAAAGCAAGTTTTGACAACTGGCTCAAAGTATTTCCAATTGCAGCTCCAAGGTATTTTTAATTGGCTTTTCCACTGTGTTTCAAAGTGTTAAGCTATCTGTTACAATTTATTGGCAGCTTTAAAAAATACTCAATGTACATAGGCAAAGCTTACAGCTTGAGCTAGTATTTCTTATGCATTTACTCTGCTATTTAAATGGTAGATTCTTTATGTCAGCCAGACTATTTATGAAGTACTTTCCTCAGAATGGTTTAGGGATAATAGGTTATAGTCCTATGTCATGAGTTAAGGAGTTAAAGCTGACTGAAAGAGCAACTAGTCTCTTCAGCTGTTTGGGCTGCAGACAGGGTGATCTCATGGTCTTCCCCACAAAGCAGAAGACTTTGAATATCTGAATAAGAGATAAAATATTTGAAAAGTTAAACGATGCATAGGGGAAGAAATCAGGAAGATAATGTACAAATTTAACATCTGGACTCCTCATTTAGTGTAATGCTTTCTTGATGCAGCAGTGGATAATCTTTCCTGGAACTGCTGGTAGCATAAGTGCCAAGAGGCAAGTCCCCTGCGTTTAATTTTTAGTACGGTCATTCATTATTAAAAAACACATGCTGAACAATTGCCTAAAATTGAGTGTGAATACTCAAATCCAGAGCATCTATGCAGGAGCAGTTATTTCACATCAAATAGAAGACTTGTGAAATGGCTCTTGGGGTAGTGAGGTCCTCCTGGAGCTCAGCATCCATGCAGTTACATGGTGCAGACCACACCAGCCTGAGTCTGGAGTGCTCTGGATGGAGCTGTGGTGGCTGGCTCTCAACTCTCTCAGGAGCTCACCTGAGAGCAGGATAGCTCCAAGTTACAGATATGAGTTCCTAGATCTAACGTTCCCAAATTCACATATGGCTTGGGTGTGGAGGTTGTGGTTTTGTTTTGTTTGTTTGTTTGTTGCTGTATTTTTAGGGGGTGGGGGCAGAGTTGTCTTTTGGTGGTTTGAGATATAAAATCCAGTGAAGACAACTCCTAAAAACAGTTTAAAGGTACTTTTGAAGGTCATGTACTCTATTCTCCTATCTTACAACAACTGTCTGGAATTCAGTACTCATAGTCCATAGCCATAGATCTACTGAAACAGCAGATAAGCACAGTTCCTAAATCATATTGGAAAAATAATAAATTTAAGTCTCTACCAAAACTCAGGAATAATTGTGATTGAAAAAAAATAATGTCTAAGACCAGCAACCCTGGAACATTAGCTAAAATATGATACCCGTGGATACTGGTCATTGTTGGGATTCTTGAAAGAATCTGATCCCAAAAGACCATAAATAAAAAGCAATCATAATGGTAGCACCTCAGCAGGGAGTTACTGTGAGAAGAAATAACTAAACTGGCTACTGGCATTCGCCTATGACATCTGGCTTTCTAGACCCAAATTTAGGTAAGCTTTGTGGATACTTGTCAACATTTCATCTTTCAAAATTTTTGAATTTCATGTCTTTTTTTTTTCATTTTAATCATAGTGGATCAAATTTTTCTTCATAAACTGCATTTAGTTTCTTAATAACAGTGGCTGTTCAAACTAAAATTTGGAGTGACACTCTACATTTTTGCTCCAACTGCCACATTTTGTGTCCCCTTCATCGGGCTGTTTACAATGCTGAAGGTTTCAACTTAACCTTGGCCCACAAGTGCATCTCCATTACAGTAACATTTCTGAGGCTCTGTGATGATTTATCTGGCAAGAATATTTCAAAAATAATTGCAGAGTAGACTGCAGCACCAGCTTGGAGAAAATTTCAGTCTCTTTCCCGTGAATAGACCATGGCATAAGTGAGCAAGGTTAAGTCACAGAGTCCAGCACTTCTTTAATTCAATAGGTGCCAAGACTGAAGCTGATCGTATTGAAAATACACTTAGTAATCATAACAATAGTAGTTATTTGTTTGTCTTTCTATAGTTCACACAAACATTCTACTTGTTAGAGAAAGAAAGACCTCAATCATATTATATGACTACATTCATCAGCCTACCCCC
>VYXD01014804.1:1986197-2026281 GCA_013397195.1 Hylia prasina | reverse complement strand
AGAAAAAGAAAAAGAAAAAGAAAAAGAAAAAGAAAAAGAAAAAGAAAAAGAAAAAGAAAAAGAAAAAGAAAAAGAAAAAGAAAAAGAAAAAGAAAAAGAAAAAGAAAAAAAGGCTGAACTATCCTCAGGTTTATTAAAAAAAAAACCAACCAAACCAACAAAGAGTCTTGCAAACATGATACTATCCTGGACCCCTTATCTTAAACATTACCTAATACTTTATCCAAGCAGAATGAAAATTAGAGAGTTGTCAGAACTAGTGACAAAATAACAGCACACCTAACCCGCATAACTTTTGCAAAGCTTAGCTCTGCTAATATTATACTGCTCATAGTGAATATGTGCCACTGTGGACATTTGCCTTTTAAAGTCCTAAAGGTACATTTGTTTTTTCTTTCCAGAAAGATCCTACTGCTAGCTGTAAGTAACCTCTTCATGAGACACAGCGATAAGTAAAAGAGTCCATTCTGTTTCAATGTTTATATACTTCACCTTTTTTTGGGGAGAAACTGGTGCTTGGTGAGAAGAAGGGACACAGGCAGATAAAGTAGGACAAACGGGGAATCATCAGCATTTGAAGTGATTTATATCATGGTTAATGATGCACACATGGTTTAGACAGAAGGGAGCATCTCAGTCTTTTTCCCCACTTCTTCCCACTGAACTAAAAGTTCCAGCACAAGAAAAGGTCCATATTTTTATCTCCTTATTTTAGAGCAAATTTTATATTTAAACTCATCTGTGGACTTCTTTTATCCATTGCAAAATTTGTCTGTGTAAAGTCTGCAGGCAACTTGTTTCACTTACACTATTCAAACCAAAGTATTGTATGCTTCTTTCTGTATGCAAGGAAAATCATGTCAGACACAGACCTGCAAAGGAAACACTGAAGCACAAAATATTGTCATTGGCAAAGCCAAGGAAAGAAATTGACCAGCTGCCAGTATTTGAGGAGATCCAACGGAAGGGGCATTACTCCAAAGGACACATGCCTTAAACTTCAGAGATGCAACAATCTTTCATGTTGAACAAAGACATAGAAGAAATGTTCCACCTGTTTCATGTGACCGAAACAGCCTGAAATTTGTTTTTGTTTTGCATCTTGATGGTAGATAAACTTAGAGGGACTAGACGGTATGGTATTTTCTTTAGGAAACATCCCTAAAACTGAGGAGAAAACTCACATGTCTTTCAACAAAGGTAGCTCAGTGACTGACTTTCACATAATATCTAAAACAACATGTTGTCTTCTACTTCTTATTTAAAATATATGTTGCTTTTACTACCTGATCTCTCCAGTTTGCTCCTGGCATTTGAATATTCCGCTTATGGCACCACACGTGTCACAGGGATGGATTGAACAAAAGTGGGATATCACAGCCCAGTTTTTTTATTGGTACCATAGAACTTCCCAGGAGAATTTGTTTATAACCAAAACTGCCCAACCCTTAAAAATTAACCAATGAATTGTATTTTTGTTTAATAAGATGCATTAGAAAGTGATGATTTACTGTAAGTTTGGCCCCTCATATTTGATACTCAGAAGCACCAGTTACCGCTGACAATCAAAATCAAATGATCACACTAGGAAAAGCATGTTCACAGAATACCTCACTAATGGTAAAGTGTATGCTTGAGTTGTGAATTGTATGATGTGTCAGTGACAACTTTATTCACAATAGAAACCATCTGATTGTAAAATTCTGTGTATAACATTTTCAGACTAGATTATCTTTTTAATGTTTTGTGAAGCCTTTAGATGAGCAGAAAAGAAATACATCAAGAATTTCTTTGAAAACTTTTCTCTCCTTGTCCTTTCTTGTCAAGGATATTCTGTGATCATCCTTTTGTCATTCCCTCGGCATCCTGACAATTCCTGAGCTGCAGTGCATGTTTGCTCCATCACCCTGCTAACTTTGTGTTTCCCCTCAAGACAGACTTACCTGTTTTTCCTCACACCCCTCAAAGATCACACAAGTCAAGCACCGCTTGGGATCAGTTTATTGCATTTCTCAGACACGTTGCTGTAGATGAACAAAGCTGATCTGTGTGTGACCATGTTCAGGATACAGACTCTGACCATACATAGTCAGCCAGGTATTCCTGCTGTCAGCCATATTATTCCCTGGACAGACCACAGGCATTAAACTATTCAGAGATAGTTCAAGGATAGTCCACAAGAGGTTAGTGCATGGAGTCAGTCAACAGATGGTAGTATGCTAAACTCAAGGTTATAATAAAAATATATTTAGGGAGTATTTCAGGAATATTTCCTTTCCTTTTATTCAAGAATACTGTGCTGAATTGCAATTCTGAATTCTGACTTCTTACCCTCCGGTATAATAAGCTCTTCTCATGCTACCCTAATCTACTTTGGAGCTTGCTTTTCTCACCATGGCTCTTACTATTTTACAATTTTAATATTTTTATAACCTTTAGCCCAGCCTTCTGCAGTAACCTCTCCTTACATTTCATAACTGATCTACCTGATATACATATGTATTTATACAAATATGTAAAGCTATTTTATTTTCAATAAATTAATATTTTCTTCTATAATATGTAGCCATGGCAATCATATTTCATTATTCTGTTAGTAATCTTTAATTTTGTACTAATTAAATCTCAATATAAGCACAGAATATGAAATAATATATAAACAAAATACTATTTTACCTCTCCCCAAAATATTCCAAATTACCATGCTAAAGTTTCTAATTCTTTTTCTCACATTATAAATCCTCCTTCAGCACTAAGAAAGTAGTATAACTATAAACATTTTTTTTCAGTTTCAAGCCCTTATGCTGAACTCCTGCTGATTACCTTCTGGCCCTCTGTATACCCTAGGTATATTAAGGTAGAAGATGAAAAGAAACAAAGTACCTTTAATATTCAACATCCCAGCTTCCTGCTTGCCTTTCAGTGAAAATTGTTCTTCCTCATCTAATAATCTCCTTTCAACCCAATTTTATATCCTGGCTAATAGTCCCATTAATTAGTATGATTCCAAGTTTTTCTATGTGTCTGTCTTGAACTTGTAAAACAGCACATAATCTCTTTAATACTATTAATCTCTTTAATACTATTAATGCCATTAATGTCTTCTCATGTTATCCTACAAAGACATGAAGATGTAATCAAATCTCTGTCATTACTAATTTTAAAAGCCTGTCCTGAAATATCCGTGCAAACAGCTATCTGCAAATAAGGAAATTGCTTTAGTGTGAGATTATGAGTCTTCTCATCATCCTGTACGAGTGACTGGCTTCCATGAGGTTTCACTCTCACCTTTAGTGAAAATGTTGCTGTGACCCACAATCTGAAGCTGTGATTAGATCTAGTTAGATCCTGGTCCAGACCTCAGAGGTCTTTCATTGACACCTACAGATTCTGAAACAGGCAGTTGATTGCATTAACATTAAACTGTATTGGAACCAGAATTTTTCTGCTACAGGTACACTTTACCTGCAGATTTACCTGGAGGTAGGCTATTACTAAATAGCATCACTTTATAACCAATAACTACATTATAACAAACCACTTTGAAGCTTAAAAAATGGATGAGGGGCTGCTGAGAAGCGCAGAGAATTCTGACACAGTAGTGGATTTCTTCCTTCCTCTTTTGACCCTCCATCAGCACTCTACCTGACAGTTCTTTGTCACCAAGATGGTCACATAACGAAGGATGTTTCCAGACCCAGGAAATTCAGAACTCAAAATAAACTGGAAGTAAGTTCCAAATGCATCAGTTGTCTTTCCATGATCCTTTGGTTATTACTTTTTTTCATCACAAAGAGCCTGGAGGTTGTTAGCTCTATCTGTTAGGGATCGTCCCAGGCCCATATTAAATTCCAGACTAGAGGCCTAGGACATGTTCAAGCTGGGTCTCGGGTAACATGCATCTGAGTTGGACTGAAATGTGCTAGTTCTGTTTCCTGGCAGGTCCTGCAAGAGAAAGAAAGTGTTGATTTGTCCCAAAGTAGAAGACTTCAACCTGGCACACAGACATCCTGCTTTATCCTGCAGTCTTGAGCCAGAACGTGTACAGCTTGGCTCTGGTGTAACCTGTTGACAAATCAATAGCATAATTCTTTAGAGAAGGTCTTCTGGCCTTAGGAAGACCTTGGAGAAACACAAAGCAGCTTTGCCTCTGATCTGTTGAGTGACCATGGGCAAGGCACTTTGCTGCTATGTTCATCAGTTTCTTGTCTTTCAGCTGAGTCTTGTAATAATGTCTACAGAGCCCTGCTCAGAAAGTGATTTAAGATGTATTTGTAGAAGTGCTGCAGAAAAGGAATGTGATATTCATCATCTCTGTTTCATTGTTGAATAAATTAGACCACATTAAATTTATAGTTATTTTATTGTGTCCCCTGTGCTAGAGGGGTCTATTCAAGCAGGGAATAAAATACTATTTTTAATACAACACCAGAACCTTTGGTCCATGCACAGAAAGAAAAGAAAAGGCAGAAGTCTTAAAACTGAGTTGATGTGGATATACAACAAGATCTGGCTTCATGGGCCATCACCCTGTGTCAAGAGATGTGAAGAGATGAGGGACCAAGCTCAGAGCCTGTGCTGCACAGGTTCCTGTCAGCAGTGGCAGCTCCCAGGCTTTGCTGTCCTGTGGTCAGCTGGACAGAGGAATGGATATACTGGAGGAATCATCACATTTCACTCCCTAGGAGCCTTAGGCTGTGTCTCTCTGCTGTGAACTGACAATCGAGAGTCTAGAATGTAGTGGTAACTTTCAACCCATGTGTTGTCAAAGACACTGGGACTGTGCTCTTCCATGGCAAGGTTTCTGTCTTTCACAAATATCTGCAAGATCTGCACAGGCTTCACCATTTTTATGCTCGCTATGTGGTAGCTAGCACTACCCTGATACAAAGGGGTGGGGGAGAAGAGGGAGGCTTTGGGCCAGAGAGTGCAAACAGCATGTCCAGCGCCACAAAATAGGTGTGGCAGAACAAATTCTGAATGTGAGTCTCCTGAGGGCAAAGCAAGAGAGTTAATCATCGGCTTTCTTAACCTCACCCACCCGTCTTGCTGTTAGTTGAATTATCTTTTTCTTCCTTTCCATTCCTGTTTTCACTTAAATTTTGAGTCTGCTTGGACCTCGCTCCTTTGTTTCTAGAAAGCTGCCTTATTGTTAGAGAAATTCTTAAGAGGTTTGACTGCACACTTTCCCCCACCCTTCCCAAATTCCACACGGCCGTTGTGTCTCTCAGTCTTTTAGGAGAGGGGGTGCGCTGGCTGGAAAAGGGCTGAGGGTTGAGACGGGGGCGCTCCTGGGCACACGTGCAACTCTGCTTCAGGGAACACTCTGCTTCTTGGGCAACTCCTTTGATGTTTGACAATATATTTTATTCAGGGAGTCACATTTCACCTCTAATATATTTAAGTTTTGTCTGTGATTCAAGAATCACCATTAGAGTTGTTTCTTTTTCTGCATTTTGGTCTTGGAGACCTAACAAAGCTGCAGCCAATAAAAACTCATTTTTTTCTGTTGTATGCCCAAAAAATATCATCATGTAACTAACAAATATCATATTTTGGTTACAGTATCAGATGGGCAGAGCTTGTTACCTCCCAGCAGATTAACCTTTGAATCTTTACCGATTCATTAACTGTGCACATCAGTCACTCGATTTCAGTAAAATTTATTGCAATTAAGTATTACAGTGCTGTGGAGGCTGGATAGGATTCCCCGTTATCAGTCCCATTAATGGCTTTCTGAACTGTTGCCAGTTCATTCACCCCACCCAGCTTTCAATAATAAAATAATTTTGACAGAGAGCCCATGTTTCAACATTTTTAATAAAAACAAAATAAAAAAACCATCAGTAACAGAGCAGTAAAGTTTTCCCTCTCTTTCTGCTTTGCCAAAACTAACAGAAAGGAAAATGTCAATCTGGCTTGGCTCCAAAAAAGGAGGAAATTGAATGGTCTTAGTTCTTACTCTTTGACTAGTAGCATTGTGTACAATGAAGACTTGACTCTTGGGCTCATTTTGACGGATCTGAAACACAGATAAGAATGTAGAAGACTAGATTCTGTAATTTATAGCCAATGATTCTGGTTTAGATCTTTCAGTACCACATAACAAATCAATGTGATTTAGAAAATAACATGGTTTCTGCCATTGACATAAGCCATATGTGAACTGCTAAGCTACTATGTAAGCCACAGCTATATATTTTAGTCAGCAGGAGGAGATTCTTTATGCTGTTCTGCTTGAAACTATTTAATCCATTATCAACATTTTGAATGAGTCCTTCCTAAATTGCATTCTGGTAATGTGTTGGAATGTCTCAGGCTAAGGGAAGAGAGAAAAATGTCATATACACAGTTTTATATGTAACTTGCCCACTTGAACATTTTGAAACAGGACGAAATTATATCTCACAATCACGTCAGTATGTTACAATCATGTACTAATAACAGATTAAAACCTCACTGATTATATTGTCTATGAGCTGTCCAAATAATATCAGTCTGCAATGTAAATCCCAGTGAGCAGAAGAGCTAAGTATCTGTAACAAGACTGTAACAGCAAATAAGTGGCCAAAGTCTTCCCTAAGGGGTTTGAGGTTTCAAATTCAGCCTGAAGATCTTTGTGAACTTCACGCTTGCTTGGGCTTCCCTTGCACATTTGAGATTTCTGACAGCTGGATGACAAGAAATGAAAGAGTAAACATTTATGGGACAAAAGTGTATGCTGCCTACAAAAGGTGGCTTCTTTGGGCCAGAACAGTCTCATCTGACTTGTGTGAGGTAAAATCTTCAAGTGTGTCATTACCCACCAAGAAGAAAAATCCCGTTTCCACATGTACTCCTTTGCTCATGCAGGTTCCATCTGACTTATGCAAACTTAATAAGCAAGAGGTTTTTTTCTCTCACTGAGACCTTATTGGGAGTATGAGAGAAAAAATGTGGGAAGGATTCCTCCCACACAACGTGAGACACTTCTTTGGGTTGCTCTGCTCAGTTATTGATCAGAAACTGCTACCCTCAGAAAGTGACTTCTGTCTTAGTTTCTCTGACTACTACCTGGAAATGCATCTCAAGGCAAGGAATTTCCCTGCTTGAAGCTGGCTCAGGTAACTGTCTTTCATAGGGTCGGATAAATCTGTGCTCACAAATCTCCTCATTGTTCCCCTAAACTGCAAACATGTGAAACAGTATAACTAGTCAGGGTGGGAAGGAGGGAATGGAGTCTATATTTCCTAAACTTATTTTCAAATACTCTGGCCTGGGTGTCTCCTGAGGAACACCCCTTACTCTCTCCCTACTGGCTAGACACCATTGCAAGTAAACACTATCCAAGGCTTCAGAGTCCAATACTCAGTGGATTCACATCATTAAAGTAATACTTGAGTGTGAAATGAGTGGAATAATAAGTTTATTTGTCCCAGAGGCACTGAGTTCCTGGAACTGTGATTGCTCTTAACCTCCTTCATCTTGATGCACCTCCTCACAGTACTCCTGTACTGCATTTTCATGCCAGAGAAAAACGAGGCACAACCTTTCTGCCATGCCCTACTTTCTGGAGGAAAAAAATTTACACACATGAGGTGCAGGGAGCCATGACACACTCTGCCCTGGTGCCCTGGCTGGGGAACAATCCTTGCACTTTAAATGCAAAGTGGATTGTGTTATCAGGGTCATGTGCTGCTTCTGATGAAAAACTACCATAGCAACTGCTATTGAAACAGGAGAGCCCAAAGAATTATGATACAAACTAAGCCAGGGTTTCTTGACTCCTAGATCAGCACTTAGACTGGTTTCTACATCCCTGGTGTAGAAATACAGCTGCACACAGCTTTGAAAAGGTGATCTGCAAATCTCTTTGTGATGTGAATAAAATAAATAGCTAGCACAAACTCAGGGTGTTTCTGGTGTGTACATTTACTTTGTTTATTAAAAAGTCCTGTGCTCTTGTAACAAAGCACAGAGTTTGGAAGCAGATCTGGTGTAATGAAATGAGAACAGATTTCCAAAGGTGAAGGGAAGCTAGGAGAGGATCTGTTATAATTCTTCAACAAACAATGCCAGAGGTCAAACATTTCTTTCTCATCACTGGTCCCTGAAATAATTTTAGGAAATGTACTGATTGGGAAAGTATTTGGTCTGGCCCTGTTAAAGTGTTACTGACCCTGGCTGTTAGCAGAATACTGGCTCTTACAGTGTGGGCGTCACTTTGGCTATTAAAATATTGGTATGAGCTATTGAGTGTTAATGCTGTGCAACTTCAAAAAGGAAAAATTAACATTTGTGGCACTTCCATGGACCAGGCTTTCATGACAAGCTATTCCAGTTGTGACATAATCAGCTCCTAATTTTATAAAATCAGAAAAAAGCCTGAGATATTTCAATTAATTAATTGAATAAATTAGGTAAAGAAAACATCAGTCTCGCAAAGCAATTAATTTCATGACATCTAATGCCCTGTGAAAATTACTTACATATTTAGAATATGATCACAGACATAGAATCGTAAAATTGTTTCAGTTGGACGGGACCTTACAGATCATCTAGTTCCAGCTCTCCCACCATGGGCAGGGACACCTTTCACTAGACCAGAGTTCCCTCCAATCTGGCCTCGAACACTGCCACTGATGGGGCATCCACAACTTCTCTGGGCAGCCTTTTGAAGTGCCTCACTGTCCACTGAGTAAAGAAATTGTCCCTAGCATATAGTATAAAACTCTCCTCTCAGTTTGAAACCACTCCCATTTGTCCTGTGATGATCTGCCTGTGTCAAAAGTCATGTCCCCTTTTCTTATAAACCCCCTTTATGTCCTGAAAGAGATCAGGAGGCTTAAAAAGATAACTAACTAACTAACTAACTAACTAAATAAATAAATAAATAAATAAATAAAATGGACCATAGTGAGATTTTTTTTAAAAAGGACTAACCTGCCTAAGTACTTCTGAAAACTCATCAGGTCCTTGTTTATATAGTTCTAATATCCATTCATTTCAGAAGAATTTAGACACTGAATAGGTAGAGGTCCAAGCCCCAGTAGATTATTGGAATTACACCTCGAGGAAGAAGAAAAAGAAAAAGAATGAGCAGATAAATAATTCTGTGCATGGCAGGGCTTTATATATGAACTTTTACAATACAACACAGAGATAAAGAAAAAGAAAGAGCACTTCTGATGCTGTTACTTTGTTTTTCTAGTTTTCCCTGTTGTGTCTTTGCAGTTCCTGCTCAGAATGAACACAGGAACTTCTTATGAAGACAGTAGTACTATAAATATTATCTCAGCCTTGGCTAGGTTATCAGGGAACAAAGAAACAGAGCCTTTCTTGTAAAAAATTTTTAAAAATCTCATTTAAATCAGTAGTGGATATAAGTTTTCTAGAGTAGTTCAATAATTTTTTTAATTAAAATTTATTTTTCAGGACCTTTCATTGCAAATGCAGAACACTCCCTCCCACAATATTAGCTAAACATTCAAGCACAAATAAGTTCATGTCTCAAAGGTCCACCTCATCCAAACTGATAGCTGTCTGTCCTGTACATGTATTTACCACAAGTTTTGGTTCACAGCAAAGCAGATAAATGATTCCTCTTATTGACTGTTCCACAGTCTTCATGTGATGTAACATCTGTCAGAAATTTATAGCTTGATGTTTCAGATTTATTCAGTACTGTGGTCTTTGGCCTCAGAACAAAACCAAAATAAATGTGAGCATTTTGGACCTTTTGCTGAAACTACGCTATGCATTCCTTTAATCTTTCTTTCTAGAGACACTGTACAATAGTTTCCTTGTTTTAGACCTTCAGCATTGCTGACATTATTGCAATTATTTTTGACAAGTTGAAAATCTTCCTGTAATTGAGTTTCTATTTGACTTTAATGTTTGCCCCATTTGGAAGGCCCTGTTAACAGATTTCAAGCTGTGATAATAATATTTCCTTCCTCTATTATCAAACTTTCTAATCTGTTTTCTTTAGTACTCAAAATGGCCATGAGATATTTTTCAAAAGGTGTAAAAGGTCCTCTTTTCAAAAGCTTGGGGGTTTGGGATTTTTAAAATTTTTTCCCATACATCCAAATGGCACAGTGGGTCTCAAACAAAATAAGTCAGTGAGACTGCAAGCATGAAGTCAGAATTTAACACAGTGATGTTTACTTAACATCTTTCATAAAACCGTCCCATTTTTTAAAAGACGCTTCTACCATAAATGTAAAATTTATTCACTGATATGGATACCATGAAATACAGTTTTACCAAATGCAATTTCTCTCAGGCATAGGTCCTATAAAATCCATATAGCAGTTATATTAGGAATAAATTCTTTCTCCTTCCCCCAGCTGTCTTCCTTGAAACATTTTCTTTTATTTGTCTGATGTTTCTTGTTTCTATACTCAAGGATACATTGAAGAATGCAAAAATTAAAGACTTCAGTCTTTACCAGTACAAATTTCCTGAACTCTCTCTCACAGAAATTATTGCCACAAACTTTCTCTTTTAAGGCACACTGAAAATGAAGTTATCATTTTGGTTTCAACACGATTTTCCTTTTTCCCTGGCAGGATTGCTTAAAGTCATTTATTCTGAGATATCCATGCCAGAATACAGCCATGCTACTTTAACAAATAGACTGTGGGGCCTTTGTGAGTAACAGACAGTTTGATTTTAAAAGAAAAATGTCAGCCTTCAACTCTGGCTGTAACCCTCTGATTTTGGAAAGTATATCTAGGGAAAGAGTGTATAGATGTTGGAGGAAAAATTATTTTTCCCTCTACTCACTATTACAACTGATATTTAAGGGATAAAAGACAAAGCAAGTTTGGAATAGAAATCCCAGCCAAATCAGCCAAAAAAAGGGGCTGTTTCATAGACAAGAAAGATAATTTTTAAGTAGTGCCTACCCCACACCACTTTTGGGCTACATCAGCGGGTGGTCACTTTTGGCAAGGATGTATATCACCCAAGGATATGTATCACTTGAAGTATCACCCAAGATGTGCATACCAGCACCCATTTAAAGTATTAGTCAGATTTATTACACATTTTTAGGGAGTATGGAAGCTGGAATCAGATAAGAGGGGTGGTAACGTGTGATTTGAGTTATTCTTTAACAGATGCAATTTTTGGCAATTGCTCTGACATACCTTCTTTGCAAAATTCAAAAATAAATCCTCTCATCATCAGTGTAGAAAGACAGGGACATAGTAATTACGCAGGAGCATAATTATTATGTTCATATTCCATGGGAGAATGTCAACACTGTACTTAGACTCAGTACATTTTCTTTGCCTTGTATACAAGGCATTTAACAGGAAAGAGAAAGATCCTCCTGGAAGACGGCTGGCTCAGATTTCTGTCATGGAGTAGGAATAGTGCAGCTGTCATATAGAGGAATAATGATGAATAGTATTAAAATCTCAGGCCATGAGAATCATTGGGAACTGGTGTGATGCTCTTCCTGGGAACAGTGCATAATCTCTGTTTTTGCACATCTCTCTGTTTCGCTTGGTTCCTCAGCACACTGCCCCTGGGCTGAAACCCTGCACCAGAGGGGACACTTTTTACAAGAGCAACAGTCAGCATTACAGAAAAGTCACCAACAGTCCCCAGGCTGAGCAGAAATGTAACCATGGGACTTTTGATGAAAGCTGGAATTATAGTACATTAAAAATCTCTTAGGCAAATGATAAAATAGTAATGCACTGTGTTTTATGCCATCTGGGTTTCATTAATAGATTATGTTATAGAACCTGTTCCATTAGCAAACACATAAATGCTTATTTGCTACATCTTATCAAATAACTTAAAATCAGTTTTGAAAATACATGCACAAATAAATGACTCCAATTCAGTTCGACATTATTCATGGATTCATGATCCTGCTTATCACCAGATACTCAGTTTCGTGCTGATATTCATGAAGGTGCCCACCAGCCACCCCAGATTTCTGAGTGTGTGACAGAAATGCACTGTTACACTCATTGTTTGTTCTTTTTCTCTCATTAAAAGGGGCAATTCTTCAGATGGGGCAGCAGGAAGCATGACCCATTCCATGCTGTGACTGGAGAGCTTGAGACCTTTCAGGTCTGAAACCTGAGCAGAGAAATGAGAAGGTGCAAACCCTCACACAGCAAAATGAACCCTGTGTGACACAAGAATGTTGAGTTTCACACAGGGCTGGTGATGGTATTTTAAAGCTGTGATGAATGTGGGGTAAAAGCCTACATCTTGCAGTGTTGGTGTAAAAGATTCCATAGTCAGTATTTTGACCTGCAAATCTGCAGCTTCTTCTTCCCTGCAAACCTTTGATCTTATTGGTGTCTCAGTGTCACACTTATTACAAAATATTCTTGGACTGAAACTTTCTTTACCATGGAATCCCAGAAATCTCAACTTATTTTTGTGCAATAAAATATGTTCCTAAATATCTAAATATTCTAAATATTTCCATTGCCAAAAGGTTCTGCTGTATAACCTGAAATATGCAGAAAAAGCTTTTCACAGAAGAAGAAAATCTGGCAGAACTGATAACTGCAAAGACTGCTATGCTCCCCATTGTCTGCCTTTCCTATTAATGGAGTAAAACAATTAATAAAAGGGTATTTTGAGTAAATAAGCATAGACATGAAATGTCTCTGGGTGCAAAGTTTGTACCTCCTAGCGGTTTCTGGACTGTGTTGTTAATATCCAGTAAGATACCAAAATGTTTACTATAGTGATCTTTGCAGCATGGCATTATGAAGCAATTAATATTTTTGCACATTATTGCCTCTTCTTTTTTGATTACACTCTTAACAATTCTGTTAATGAACTAGAATGGGCATTCTGTACCTGATTTTTTAAAACCTGCTGTTTTTATATGTTGCCTGTAAAATGTCATTAACTTCCACTGGCACCTGCTAAAACACCCACATTTGAAATTTTTGTATATTAGGGTTCCCTGGATAAGATTCTGGGGGTGAAATACATTTATTTTAGCATTAGGAAAGATGAAAGCTACAAATTTATTCCAAGGCCTAAGCAATGGGAAAGATAACTTCTTGATTTTCAAAGATGTAAAAGAATTCTGAAATACCAAAAGCTGAGCACATCAAGCACAACTGCACCATTGGGTAAAAAAGAAGGCAATATCTCAAGTAGACTGTAGGTGAGCATATTTGACCACCCAAAATGGCATGATATGGAAACAAGCTTGCTTGAACAAAGTTTTATATTGTATTTTCTGGATGCACAAACATACCAAGAATCTAAACAATGACAGTATTGTTAAGTAAAGCACATATTTCTGCACATTCTGCTGCATTACATGTTAGGCAATGCTGCACTGGATAAATGTTATAGAGATATTATACAGTTTATAATTTGTACTGCTCTCCATTTCCTTATTCTCTTGCAAGACCATGGAGGACCATCTTGTCCATCTCCTGTTAAATGTTAAATGCGTATGTGTTAAATTTGACTCTGTTGTTTGTCTCTGGTGTGAGATATTTCATAACAGTGTAATTCATTGCAGGACAATCACTTTTAACAATCTGGATGTGCCCAATTCCAGGAGTGATTTTTCCCAAAGTATTAATGATAACATCACTATAATAAATGTCCTTACTCTGAAATAGGCCAAGGCAATTCTTTGAAGACCTTCCTGCCTTTCTACTTTGTCCCAGCACCCAGAAAATAAATGCAACTATTATGATTTATGTGCAATGTCTGAGGAAAGATATTATAAGTGTGGATGGGAATGCCCTTGCCTTAGATACTTGCAATTTATTATATATAGTTTTATTATATAAAAAATCAAAAAGTATTTCATATGTTCATTTCCAAGAATATGATAACTTTTAACTTCAAAAAGGAAAAAGGGAGGGAAGCTTTCACTGTCAGGGTTCCCTCTCTGTTTGAAAGACCAAATATGACTCAGAGGTTTTGGCGGGGGCGGGGGGGGTTTGTATTATGTATGTGGGGAACCAAGAACACAACTTATTTGAGGTGGTGACAAGGATGCCTCATGTTAGACAGTGAAAGGCCACCCCACACACACACACATTCATATTTTAAATTAAAGCTTAACTGACAAAAATGCATTTTAAATATGCAGTGTTTATGCTGTCCCTAGTAATCTCAACATGTCACCATAATGACTACAAGTCCAAGCAGTATTAAAGAGTTATTTTTAGCCAACAGCTGACAGTGATTCACAAACTCAAAGGGAATTCTAGCAGTGGAGCACAAAGGAGGACATTGCTAATATTCAAGTTTTCCCACAGATAAACTCAATGTCTTGCACAGTGATAGACTGCACATAAGGATGTCTCATACCCGGGTGCTGAGGTGGCTTTCCTGAAAAACAAAGACTGGCTAAAACACTATGCAGATCCTTAAGAATCAAAGGCTTCTGGCTTTACAAGACCAATTTACAGCCTGATTTTAAGTTCTCATTTTCAATGCCAGACAGGTTCAAAAAGAATGTCTGTTTTCATTTCAGCTGGGCTAATCCATACATGACATCCTTTCCCACTATTTACTAGACTGCAGCTATCAAATGAAGATATGATGTCTGTGTTTGGGTTAGTTGGTTTAAATTCTAATGACCATGATGTAATCACTATAATCAAGCAAAGCTTGTCTGTTTTTGGGTTTGGGTCTCTCTGCCATAGGCCCAGAGTTTCTAGCTGTGTCATTTAAACTAACCATAACACTGCCTAATTTTCAATTAACAGTGAGATTACTATACAAAGTTGTGTGGCCCTAAATTTAAAGGCTGCTTTCCAAGGCTCTTTGTTCTTTTTTAACAGTTTACTAATATTTAGATAAGCAACCTCAATTTGCAGTTAATCTTTGCAGTTAATGCTTTGTTAAACTGAACTTTCCCTGGATTTTTTGTCAGTAGTCATCATGAGTGGTTTTTTCCCAAATGTACACATTAACTCTCTTCACATCCGTTATGGATGTAACTTCTTGAGTAACCCGTTTTGGGCAGGGTTACTCAAGAAGAGCTTTATTTAAAGCTGTCCTGCAAATTTGTAAGAAAAAATAAATTATGTTCCTTTAATGTCCTAGTTCCTATGTGCATTTACTTTTTTTTATGGAAAATTTTAGGTTGCATATGTCTTGTTTTGTTCAGAAGAAAAGGTGGGAACTCTGCATAAATTCTGAATGCTGCAATGCTGAAGCAATGAAGGGAAGAGAAAGCAACATGTTGTTTTGTTTAGCTTCATTTGTCTTCATCTCCTCTCTGTCTGAAAGTTTAGTTCCTTGCCTTTGAAAGTAAAATATCTGCATTTTTTTACATAATTTCTTGATATCTGAAAACTTAATCTAAGAAATTATTAAGCTCTAAATGCATTGAGTTTGACAAAACTGCGCTTGCAAGAAGATCTTAAAAAATTACTGAAGATGAAAAAGGTGAGAGAGGAAACACATAAACAAAACGAACACTAATTAGTTAGGATTAAAATATGAATTTATGTTAAGTATCAAGAAAAAAAATCTTGCCAATTAGATTAGCTTCATAGGAAGCAAATGCCACAGAACAATTCTTCATTGGCATAAGCTGGACTGATGCTCATCCTGCCTATATCAGATGTATTTTGTTGTCTTATATTAGGGCATGGGATCCAAGTGTTAGTTTATCCCCAAGGTATGTCTGCTCCAGTACCCTGTTTCTGACAGAAATCCATTGCAGATGTTTGAGAGAGTATGTAAAAAGAAGGCATATTTAAATCATTTGATTAAGACGTAAAAAAATTAGATAAATATAAATAGTATGGAAGTTACATGTGATTTCTTTCTATTGCCAGTTGTTTAGGAAATCCTGGATGATGTATATATGCAATCATTGAACATTCTTTGTTTCAACTTCATGCAGTATGGATTCCTTTTTAGGAGAGAGGAAATTTTTTGGACATAAATCAGCCAAGCTGTTGTTCACTCTGTCTGGAGCTAGTTGTTTATGACCAACCCCAGTAAAGGGCTGACTGTGTGTTTGATTGTCATGTCTGGGAATCCTACAATGGTTCATGTGCAAATGAAGGACTTTCCTGATAAAAGAAGATTGCTTAGTCTCTAATATCCACTTGGTATTCACAGTTTTAGTAAAGTCTACATAATTTTTAACTAAAAAAATTCCTCTAAGGAATTGAAAACCTTTGCATACTAAAATAAAGCCATCTGTGACTATACTTAAAAAAAAAAAAAAAACAATTTGTAAAAAAATAAAAAAAAAAAAAAAAAAAAAAAAAAAAAAAAAAAAAAAAAGGTGGTTTTTTTAATGCAATCTTCATGGAATCGCCAAGATTGGAAGAGACCTTTAAGATCATCAAGTCCAACTTGCTGAGTCAACTCAGCACTACAACTGTAATTCCTAAAGTACTAAACTGTATTACACAGACATCCTGAGATTGATTTTTAGCATAGCAAACCATAACCAAAACTAAATTTGTAAACAGTTACATTGAAACTTTGTTTCCATGCAAGTGTATGCAGCCAAATTAGTATCATTTATGTCAGAAATTGCTCATTTTTGATTCCATTATTTTGCAGACCACTGTTTAAAAAAGGATCATTCTTAGTGTGAGTTTGGAACAAGGTATGTTGAAATGAAGTGTGAAGAGATCTTCTTGGTGCACCTGCTATGGTGAAGCAGCCTGTTCTAAGCTTTTTTCTCTGTTTTTGAGACTATTTAAACTCCAAGGCCTATGCTGCAGAACCTAATAAAACCTTTGCACAGACAGCCAGGCAGTGATCCAGCTCTGCAAACACAGTGATGGAAAAGGTCAAAAGAAACTAATCTAAACTGAAAGGAATAAAAAAAAACAGAAGGCACTCATCTGGAGTCAGGTTCTGCCCATTAACATGGTGTAGCCATGACTCACTGGGCACTTCTTAAGAGTAACTCCCAATCAACAGAAGGTTTGTAATGTCCCCAAGGGCCACAGTGAAATTCTTGTCACTGACTTCTCTATTTCCAGGCCCAGAGCAAAGTGTGAAGTTACCAGCCAGGCAGCCAACAAAGAAAGCCTATCTTCCACATTTCCCCATGCCCAGTTCACACTTAAAATGCCAGTCTAGCCAGCAGTAATTCCCTTTTTTCTGGTACTCCCATCTGGAAAGTAGTGAACATGCATGTCTTGCAGGCCAGCCAAAATTGGAGTGCTTGCCTAGATGAAGAAAAGCTTTCCAAGTTGTCCAAACACCTCTGAACTCATAAGAAAACTTCTCTGACTGTCTTAATCCTAATATTCTAGAGTTTTCAGAGACCTGGAGAATGGTCACAGATACTTATGATCTCCTCTGTGTAATTCAGGAGCAGAGCTGGCTGTGCACCAACAAAATCCCTCAGTTTGATTGTTGTTTCCCTTATACTGGCTTATGCTAATTTCTGTCCAGCTGGCACATTCTCAAAAACTCTTCCCCCATGGCATGTGCCAGTATTTTACTTTTTAATTTGTTGTTGGACCAGCTTGGAACTGATCATCAGAACCTCATTTTAGCACCTAAAAGCACAATCATATGATCTGTCAGCTCTCCCCTATAATTCAAGAGGGGACATAGATATATATGATGGGCATTTATGCCCCCTGTCTTCAAAACCTTTTCTTAAAACTGAACAGCTTGTTCTCAGAAGGGGCTTTTTAGTATTTCCCAACTGTCAAGGGACAAAATCAGAAGATAAGAAACCAGCTCTGACCAAGGGTTGAGGAGCAAACAGCAAAGCAGCTGAACCTCTGTGTGCTCTGTCACGTAACCAGACACACAGAACCACCAGCTGAAAACTTCTGTCCCCAAAAGCTGCCAGTTGGTTGTTGTTGCTGTTTTAGAGGAAGAGAAAAAATGCACAATGGCTTAGTGTCTGAGACAAGAGTAATAGGCAGCAAGAGTAATGGAAGGAAGTGGGAATTAGTGTTGCTTACCATGAGGACAGTAGCAACTGCAAGAGTTACTACTAGATTGACTTTAGAGGTTCGGGAAATACTGAGAGCATTAGCAGATTACTTCTGTGCTGTGTAAATCTTCAAATGTGGCTGAAATGTGGCCTCTGACATTTTTCAGATAAGAATATCTTTAAGAAATAATTTCATGGTTTGCAAAACACATACATGTATACATCTATTTCAATGTATAAAGATGCATAAATACCTGGAGAATGTCCCTTTCTTATTTAAATTTAGTTTACTGATTACCTATCTGCTCCAAGACACTATGATAACTTGGTTGCATCCCCCTTCAGGACGCAGGTATGCCCCTTTTTGGACAGAGCAACAGTGGGAGCAATCCCAGGCTCAAGTACTCAGTCCCTAATGCCTCTTAGGAAAGCAGGAGAAATCTTGCTCTATGTAGGTATAGGAAGACCGTCCCCAAAAGGATGATAAGGTGATATTCATTTCTTAACTATTACTTAGAACTAAACTTATCTCACTGTTTTCCCTCTGCAAGCCCTCATGAGACATGACCACTGTTCCTGCAGCAGCTTCTAGAAATTAATGAATGTTTATATTCTTCCAGCTCCAAGAGTCCAAGTGCTAACCTGAGCAGCCTTCTACAAAGTTGAAATAACTTAATGGGAATGACATAATGCTGTGTAGGTGTGTTCAGGTTCTTGCATGCCAATGTCCTGCAAAAGTGTTTCCTCTCAAAGAATAAATTATAGATGATGAAGTGTGCTGCAAACCACCCACCCATACTCAGCCTTTCTCTCCTCCCCCACAATTATTTTTCAAATAAATTGATCAGAAAATAGCCCATGTTTTTATGCCTACAGTCAACAGTGTCTACATTCTTACTATGCATTTGACAAGTAGAGGACATTGCAAGCAGAACTGTTAGGCCAGATATTTGTACATTGTTTTTAGGTTATTTTCACTTGTAAATTGAAATGCTGAATGTGGTTTACTTAACATGCTTTATTCAAGCTTCATTCACCTATAGACATCTGTGTTATATGGCACAGTATATCTGTAAGCAAAATCAAGATGAAGTGGAACACATTCATTCTTGGAAGTTTTTTTTTAGAAGCAAGGAAATACTTACGATTTTTCTCAGTATTAGAGCCAGCAATTAAAAAACCCCAAAACATACAGACGTTGAAACAAAACCTGTGATCTTTATGAAGAGTAGCAACTATTGAATGAAGGTAAAAATAGAAAAGAACAATGTTCAAACATCTTTTTTGTTGTTGTTGTTCTTATTTTAGAAGATGACTAAACAAAGCAAACCTAAAGAGTGGAATAGGATTTCATATTTTATTGGCATTTGGGGAAACTTTATACTCTGTTTCTGGAGAATCAGAAAGGGAAGTGGTTGCAAGGAATCCACATAATAATGTATGGGAAAGCCAGCTAGAATTTATGAGGGAGTGGATGGTGCTGGTAAATCAAAAGGTTGCCAGATCGCATGGTTCACAATTAATAATAGTAGGGTGTTCCACCAGCAAGCAGTTTCTTCATTTTCTTTTCCTTTATTACCATTTCATTCCCACTAAGCCACTAAATTATTTTTCTTAACTATTGATGCAAAATAGATGTTATTAGTAAAAACATATCAGGTATATAATGAGAAGCAAATAAGCCCATTACAGTTTCATAAAATACCATGAAAATTCCAAACTGTAGGGTGTTTTGTTTTGTTTTTTCTTGCTGAGAAATAAGCTTTTATGGACAAATGTTATGAGAACCAACTGTTCACAAGAACCAGAGTTTCAATGCTCAGTTTGGAGGCTCATTTTTAACTATATAGTACAGTCTGCACTCTTGACTTGGTGCCAGTCCAGCTACAGTCCCAGAAGGAGATGTTTAGGGACAGCTACTGACAGGATCCAGCTAATATTGGGAAATATTTTTTGTGGCATTTCACAACATCAAATATCACAAATGTCATCCTTGTGTGCCACCACATGGTTTCTGAGGAGCTAAGTAAGCAGTATCACTAAACAAAGCACATTGCCTTATAAAGTGAAAAGAAATTCCATCTCCCTATGCAATCCCAGTTCTTGAAAAGGTTTTGCCTTAAATCCAAAACATTTTGATGAATAATTTATGTCTCATATTTATTTATAGTATTGATAGCCAAAGGATATTTTAAGCAGAGAAACAGATAGATGACACCTCACAAAATTTTCCCTGAAGTACAAGAGGAAACACAAGAAATTTGGTTTCCTAGGAATCATCCTTGGAAATAGGCATCTTCCCCAGAGGTGGAATTTGTCTGTCAAGCCACTCGATTTTACATGGCTCAATGTGCCCTCTAATTGACCACAGTTAGTACATGGTTATGGCTCCTTTGACTTAGTTTTAAGTAAACAGTGAGCTCCAATGAAGACAGATACTGGCTTCAGAGTTCCTGATATAAAGGACCTAAAAACACTCTTGCAAATGTTAGTAATCAAAACTTCAAAACAAAAATCAACAGCAATCTTGTCTGTGCTGGACTCTGTGTTCCCAGATAAACATACTGTTGTTTGTTGACAAAAAGGAATATATAATTCGTCAGAATTCATCCCGCTTTAAAAAAAGGTCTTTAAGTGTAATGGATAAAATTAATTCTGAAAATATTTCTAATAAAATTGAGCCTAATCATTCTTAGAGTTTGAGAGGTGAAGTACTTCCCCCAAGTTCTCAGATTTGTCCATAAAGACAAAAATCCCTTTGACATTGAATGCAATGGAGGGGAGTCTGAAACCAGACATTTCTATAAAGATTTATGCATACTTTCAGTTCTCTAAACCTTGTTATACATTATGTAAAAAAAAGTATGCCATATGGTAAAAGTAATTTCAGTGTGCATTTTCAGTGAGTCCATAACCCCACCAGCTCAGACCTAGCACAAGTGTTAAACTAATGTATACTGACAACTTCAAACCTAACTCAAACACACTAATGCCTGCCAGTATGGCCACTATGCTCAGGAATTTTTAGGGTAATTTAGGCCTAGGATTTGAAATTAAATTAAGTTGTGCTGACTACACTTGACCTTGCATACATTATGTTCACAGCTAAAGTTGACAGGAGTGTACAGAACTAATGTGAAGGCTCAGTTTGGGCTTACACAAGGATCAGAGAGGTATCCTGCTTCAGAGAGCTGCCACTGGTTTTGAGACCAGCCCTGGAAAGAACAAGGAGCTAAGTTTTGATCTGTCAGAATTGAAGAAATACTAAAATCTGCAATTAGGGCTAATTTTATGGTTTTAGCCAGAAAGTCAAATCAACTAAATTTTTTCCCAATTAATATCTGAACTGGCACTTTTAACCCACCTGCATAGATAAAGTTATGAGATCAGATTTGTTGTGGGGTAAACTGGGGTAAGGAATAAACTATAGACAACATCAGGGGATGTGGGTGTTAACTTGTAAAAGTACTTGGCGTGCTGGGAAAATATTTAGAGGGGGCAAGCAGATTTCTCAGAGACATAGCTGCAGAAAGAAGGAAACAGTGCTCATTACTTCTCTTGAAGCATTTCAAAACTTCCTCCAAGATGAGACAGGCTTTTATTTTTATGTCCCCGGGCAGATGTGATACCAACATTAATTCAGCAAAGCTTGAGAGATAAAACTGGAACAGCTCATACTTCTCAGTTGTCTTCAGTGGAAGAAACAATGAGAATGTCCTTTTAAAAGGAGAGCAAGAAAAGGCAGCTCAAATTCAGAAGCTCTTCAGAAACCAAAGGAAACCAAATGTAGCCTTTCATTTCTAGACAAGCCAGAATTTGGCTTTTTCTAAGTGAATGTTTTTTGGGTTTGCATCATCACTTCTTCCATTATAGGCTTTTGATTGACAGATGATTGCGGGAATATCTAAGAATATGACTGCTAACACACAGTTTTGTAATAGCAGGCTGCAATCAGAGCCTGAGCTCAGCTTGAGTCATTGTTGTTTGTGAAAGTGAGCCAGAAGCACTGGAACCCTTATTTAAGAGATCAAGATTTTGCGGCATCCTTCTGGCAACAATAGTGCATCAGAGGTTCACCTTCAAGACCATGTTGGCAAACATGTTGTAACATTTGTGGTAGACACTTGACAATGGAAAACCTTAGGATGAATTTTCAGCTCATAAATAAAACAAGAAGGGCTCATGCTTACATGATCATGGCTTCTGAACCTGGCCATCTGTATAATGTTCCCACTTGCAGTGACCTTCCTTAAGATGAGCAATCCATCATTATAGAGCAAGCACATAATTATGGTTACAGACTTGTTTTGACAATATTTCCAACATTATTGCAACCTGCTCCAGAATTCCTTTACATCAGCTGATCTCAGGCACTTCACAAGTGACTTCTTTTCCAAACAAAATAAGCAGCTCCCTTCTCTCAAAAATAAGAGTGGACCAGTGTCATTTAGCAGAGTGGCTAGAAATAGAGTTTAAACTAATTTTGTTGTTCACTAGAAGCGAGGTAGTGGTTGAAGTCTAGTGGACAAAAGATTTCCAGTCTCAGACATTTTGTGAAAGGAAACAAATCTATGAAAAACATTAAAACACTAATGTTGTCACTCAGAATTATTCAGGGTACTCAATTCACTGTTTACCTACTTAAGAAGATGAACTTAATTAATGCATGATTAAGTTTAAATCTCCAGGATTACATATATTTGAAGTACATTTTTTTTTTTGTCTTGTAGAGCCAGAAGTAAGACCTTTAAATTGGTTTGAGAGGAAAATTCTCATTCCCCATAACATGCAGTATATAGTTCAGTATATAGTATATAGTCATAGGAATGAAAAAAATTCATTTTAAAACCTTATGAAGTAATGAATTTTTATGATATCATATGAATTCTTTATAATGACTTACAGGAATTAAGACACATTTCAATAGAAAAATAGCCCAAAGTATATTTCTAGAGATGTTTATATATTGCAAAATATTTTTCTCTAGCATGACATGAGAGAGTATTTGACAATGTGTTATAGTTTAAGGATCTTGTTGTACCTGCTGAGAGTGAGTCAGTCCTGATTTTGTTACCCATGAATCCATTCCAGACTCACACAGCCATTCCAAACCGTACTGCTTAGATGAACAGTACTTATCTTCCATGTATTAGGACATGTATTTTTTATACTCCGTTCTCATTGCTAATGTCTTGCTCTTTTCATTATGTGTATGTACAAGAAATACCTGCCCAGAAGATATGCACAGTTTATAGAAATACATTCCTGTCTCTGTGCTCATTTTCTTGTATCTGAAAATGTGTGGGTTTAGCAATCTTTTCCCTTTTTTTTACATTAGATTTTAATATCAAAACGTGCAGTGCCAGAGCATTAAGGAAATCTGGAAGAGCAAATCTTAAAGATACACACGAATACAGGCAAGGTAATGTAAAAGTTCATGTGGTAGCCACTAGTAAGTATTGGCATTTTTATAGCAATCAGAAATGTATCTGTTTTATTTTTAGCTATTCCTGATGTAATCTTACAGCTTTCATTCATGAACTTCTGGATTGTAACACTTCAAGTTATTTCCTTATTGTACAGTGGGCCTCCAAATTTATTTCCTGACATAAAATTCATGGTGTTTTCTAATTATTTTTTAATTATGTAGCCTTAGCAGTCATCAAATTTTCGAACAACAGTCCAAGAAATGTTAAATTCCAAATTTAAGCATCTCCTGGGTGGAACCAGGAACTGTTTCGCAATTATAATGACTTTTTTCATAATGGGGATTTTTTTCAGGAGGAACTAAAGCATCCAGCTCTGATTAGATCTTATTGTAGCTCATGACTTGTGATATGGTTTATACCAATTGGCCAACTTGACCTTCTGTCTTTTTGTAAGGAAAATTCCCACTTTTATTGTTAACAAGCTACTTGAATTAAAGATGGCCTTGCAGGGAGCCTTTACAAAAGATCCATTTGACTGAATGAAGTTTCTCCTAATAAAATGTACTTACTTTTGGATTTGTTTCCTGGGGAATCTCACACAACTATTAAACAGATGTAAATAGTGCTGCTAGGAATGCTACTGTTGAGGAAATTGCACACTCTTAAATATCATGTAGTTTTGAACATGATTTAGTTCAAATCAGACTAAATTTAATACTGGCCACCAGGATTTTCTTTGTTGTAGGCCTTTCAATTAGTCATTTTATCCTAAAGAGTGGCTTTGGATATCAAAGTCCTAGAATGTACCTTTACCTCACACAAGCAGAAATTTACTTAATAACTACTCCCTTACAATATCCATTATTTTAAAAAATAACTCAATAGAATATATTTCTCATGATCTGATGAGTAAGCTTATCACTGGTGCATGAAAACGTGCCATTCAGATCACGTGATTTGGGCCTTTATAATAAACAACAACAACAGAAGTATTTTTGGGCATTAAATTTTAAAATCATCTAATTTAAAACTCAAGGCATTTTAAGTCATTACAGATACATTCAAAACTGGAAAATAATCTTGTTTTCATTCAGCACCTCCTGAACTAAACACATCACTTCTATGTCATTATTGAAGCTTTTACTAGTTTATTGTTTGAAACACAAGAATTCAGTCATAGAAATGTTTCAGTCATAGAAATGTTTCAGTCATAACACCTGATCTTATTGTTTCAATTGCCAAAACAATTTAGTTGTTGCTCTGTACTTATCTAAGGAGAGCTTGGTGAAGATTCTGCTACTATCTGTTCAGTTTTAAGAACATATAGTTCCATTATAATCTCACTGACATGGCTTGTTCTTGGTTGTTGTTGCTCTTATAGAGTTGCATCTTTATGGCTCTTTATCAACTCTCTCGATGGCACTCTTTCATCTATGTGCTCTGAATGCTCCAGCACAGCTTTCCAAGCCCATTGAGCTGTTATGAGGGGTTATCTGCTAAACACAAAGATCTTCTCTACTGCAAGATCATATAAAGATCGTATAACGAACCTTCAATTTTTTGTTTCTTGGTCATTCACTCCATCTCCATTTTACTGTTGCTTACTCCTATGCAAACAGTTTTTGATGTACATGGTATTAATTGGATAAATTTATAGTTCTTTTTTAAACCTGGGTAATTTCCCTTACAGTGCAGCCCACAAGCCAGTGAACTAGCAGGGTGAAATGGGCAGTAATCCAAGGGGTTGGGACATATAAGAAAAGACAACAGAGAAAACCTCTTAAACTGGTTTACTTGCAAGAGAAATGCTAGTGGATCTAAAGCACAAGATTTAAAACTTTCCTTGTCAACCTGCAGGACTAATGCTGTGATAAGAACAAGGTAATTGTACTTATCTTGATTTATTTATCTTGGTTAGAAAGTAAAGACTGCATGCTCTCCACTCACCTTTAAATACATGTTTTAGAGGTAAGCCCTTATAAAATATCTGAAGAGTATCAGCATTTCAAATGTATCTTAAAAAGTCAAGAAAATGTTAGATGATGTCAGTGAGTGAGGTAGAATTTGTTGAGGACTGATTTCTGAAGTACTATAAAATTAATGTGCAGAACTCACCTGCAGGGTAAGACTTCAGACCAGACTCATAAAAGAACCTTGCAAGACAACACAAATGAACGGCAAACTTGCCCTCAGACTGATGTCCTATGCAGGAAAATAAAAATGTGAAGACAAAGTCCACTTAAAGTTTGGATCTTATACTATGGCTGGCAGCCCAACAATTATTTAATTGAATGAAACTGTTTCCTTGGAAATTATGAACAGATGGGTCTCAAGTTTGGATTTTCAGTTATTTCTTTCAGAACATAAAAATAGTGTTTACACTTTGTAGCTTATAAAATATATTTCTTTTTCTTATTATTTCCATAGAACACTAAACTAGTTATTTGAAGACTAACAGACTTTCCAAAACTCTTCTTCAGGTCTTCTGTCCTCCTTTTGTAGCATGCCAAGTCCTCAAATTGGATCAAGCTACTGGAGAATTTTTTCAAAGCATTCCTTTGCTAAGCTGCCAGGACAAATGTGGCGGACTGCTGTGAAAAAATTAGGACAGATCCTGGATGCTAATGCCCTAAAATGAGAACCTCCTCTGAACTGGAACCCACCCAGCTACTCTGCTCTTGTCACTTATGACTTCTCTTTCATATTATTTTTTATTCACTATATCACTTGAATGTCACTTAAAGAAAGAATAATTGAATTTGCAAGATTGGAAGTTTGTTGGATCATTGAAGAAAAGAAGAGGAATAGGACATGACCCATGGAAAGTTATAATAAAGATCAGTGAGAAATACATGTTATGAATGCCACCTTTTAATCAGGAGAAAGTGTGTGAATATTTTAGGGGACAGATGGGAAGGAATATATGTGGAAAAAAGGAAATGGTGAGGCAGTTGTAAAGTGATGTAACTGAGGTTCAGTGAACACACCTGGCCAAAGCAGATGGCAGAGCAGTTTCTGTAACATGTGGCAATCTTCTGACTAGGACATTATCAGAAGCATGACATAACATAATGCAGTCCTGTGTAGGCTTGGGGAGGAAACAGGGACTTGCTCAGCCCTGGTACCATTACTCGTTGCCTCACAGTGTTCCATTACAAGAAAGAGTGGAAATTCATTAAAACACACGGTGGTCCAGAACGTGCACAGAAGGCAGTCACAGAAAGAGTTACTTTTATTGGGAGTAAAACTTTCTGTGTAATATAATATTTCCCAGCTTCACTACCAAAAGGGCAAGAGGAATCTAAATGGAAAATGTAACTGCATTCAGTGTGCCACACTTGTGTGCACATGCGCACAGTCACTCACTCATTATATGCACAGAGAAGGGGGGAAAAGGTTAACACACGGGAAATATATAAAAAGCTTATTAGCAAGGGCTACTCAACATCTGTGGAAAAGTTGACAAATTCTGTAATAACGGTTCTATTTTATTAAGATTTTTTTTTCATTTGAAAACCATTCCTTGGGCTTACTTAACAGTATAAAAGAATCTTTGCATTGGAGAGTATAAATGTTTCAAAACAGGGGCCATAATAGAAGAGTATAAAGGGTTGCATCCTGGACATACTCATTTTAGTATGTGCGTTCTTACTGGCTTCAGCCATGGTTGTTTTGACTACACAGACATCCACCCTTCACATCGAATTAGTGAGTCTTTTATGCTCTCTAATTCATTTTACTTCCACATTGACAAAATTGGCTCAGGAGCAACAGGTTATGTGACTACAATCTTGGCAATCATGGCTCCATACTGTTCCATAAGCTCCCTACGATGTTTCCACTGCAGCATCATTTGCATTACCAGTAGCTCTCTGGTTGATCACCACAACCCATTTTCATCATTCCTGCATCAAGCTATGTTTGGCAGCTGTGCCATTCCACCAGCAGTTTTCTGAGCCCTGAAGTAGCCTGTTCATGGAAAAGTTATGGTAGAATTAATAAAATTAAATACTTATAAGGTGATAGAAGTGACTGTTAATCATGTTTTTCAGTGTATGCTTGTTTAGTATTGCCTTTTTGTTTTACAAGTGACTAGGACATATATTGACAATTAAAAATCTTACATAGATTGCTCAGCATTCATCTGCTTTTCAATGCAACCCACATCCTCAAAGGTAAATAATTAATCTGAGCAGCAAACCACATAGCTTTAACGCAACTCTGCTATTGCTGGAAAGAAAATTTTTCAACTAACTGATTTATTGTCTCATAAAGTCCCAGAAGATTCCCAGGTATATGTGTACTTCATTGTTCATAGTGTTTTCTTTGACAGATTTGACTGGTAATGCAGTTTTCTGTAGGTTCAGGGTTGCTTTTCAGTTCATGTTTGCAAATCTGCAGTCTAGTAGATTTATGATAAGCTTTTGTCCTGCATAAATGTAATATTCAAGTGTGTACATTTTTATATAGCAATGACTCTACTAGTTTAGCAAACATGCTTTCTTTGGCTATCTCTCATTCACCCATATACCCCATAATGCTCTACTTTCCACCAAGACTATGTTTAATGTTTCATTGAGATACCTTTATGTGTTGAAATCTTTGCTACACAGAAGAGTTTCAGGCCAGTCTTTAGTAAAAGCCCTGCAGAAATACTGCCTTGGTGCAGGAGATATTTCAAATGCCTTATCTATATTGTTGTGTTGCTGAAAGTGATCCAATCTCCTCATTGGTTTGTTTCTGTTTTGTCATCTTCCTGAGGAAAGGATAAAAATCTATTATATTTGCTGGTGACAAGGACAGCAAAGAGGGGGGTGCAAAATAAAATAGTTCAATTTGCATCAATACAGAGACACAGTGGTCTTGAATTAGCAGAGTGCAGAAGCCTGAAGGCTCTTCTTTCAGGGTCCGTTGTGGCAGCTGGAAGAAAACTAAAATTTATATCTTCTCTCATCAAAGTCAAAAGACAACTTACTTGCAAAGCTTTGTTACAAGAGCTACATTCAACCTGACTTTTTACCCTGACAGTGAACAAACGTCTCTTGTGCAAAGAGAGAATATCTGGAACATAAATAGACATGCTGGCTGCCTTTACAAATAAAGCAAAAGACTTTTCTTTGCTAAGAAAAGTGATACTGTGACTATCACAAATTATAGAATGAACTATAGATAGGTGTGTCAAAATTGTCTCTATTCAAGATGAGATCTTTGCAACCCAGCTTAAGAGAACAGGTAATTGCTTTTCAGCCACTGAGATCATTATTTTGCAGACTCTATTTTTTTTTTAATCCTCTAATCTAGAAAGTAACTTGAGTTTCTGAAGCATCAAAAGTTGTTTTGAAGTCAATGGATGAAATAATAATAATAATACCAGTGAAGTCAACAACAAATATTGTCTAATGCTAAAGATGTTGCACTGAGCCTTCCGTTGGTGGGCTGTCTGTCAAGAACAGCAGCTGATACCAAAAAATCCTCTTTGCCATCCTAAATATCTTTCCTTAATTGATGATAGTTTTTTGACTTTCTGCCAGGATTCAGTTTTCAAGCTACAAGTCATATTAAAAATCAAACGCACAATTAATCAGCAAATGACACGTTCGTTCCCTGTCCCCACCCCCTTATCAGTGTAATTTTATTGATAAATTCATTGGTTGCATTTCTTTGCTGTATTTATTTGCCATCACTTTGCTTTCTTGACTTCAAAGACAGAGGAGTAGAAGGACTCTCATCATTTTTTCTCAGAGCTGAGCACAGGAAATTGGGGATCAACTTCCTGTGCTCATCTTGGATCATTTTATCAGCACAGTGTTTGTGTCACTGTGGAACTGGGAGAGGAAGAAATGCCATGATATCCAAAACTGAGAGTCTTAGACAAGCAGATGAGACATGAGGGGTTGGACTGAAGTTTGCTATAAGACTCCAAGTTACAAACTACTACAGCTGTGCATCAAGAGTCCAATTAACTCCCACTGAAATCAGTGAAGGAGTCTTGACAGTGGCTTTACTGGGCATAAGTTCATCATATTCTTTGGTAGTATTGTTATATATTTAACCCATTTAATATTGTAATATTTAACCCATGAAAAATGACATTCTCTAAAGCACTGGTGTGTTTTAGGAGCATATAACCCATCTTCAAAATTATATTTAGATAGCTGAGTATGTAAATATGAAAATTGTGTCAAGATACTTCCATTATTTAAATCACTTAGAGTATATTTCTGTATTTTCTACTCTCTTAATTGCTTCAGTCTCATCCCACCCCTCTTTGTTTAGGTTTTTTAGTCTAAACCAAAAATTAATTATATAGTCTCTCACATCCAAAAACAAAGAAAGACAAGAAAATCCAAGGGCATAAAATAGGTATTTAGTATCAGAGAGAAAAGCCTTCTGGAAACAGATCTCTTTTTCTGGAAATGACTGTGGAGGATTTGATCACTACCTTCAACCAGACAGTTAACTTCTACAACAGTGAAATTAGAGGACATGAAACTAAACCTTAGTGTATATGAGAAGACATAATTCAGACTTGAGTTTACCCATTTCCTGTTTTTCAAGTGATTTATATTACCCACCTAATGCTCCTTCATCTGTGTTTGAGGAGAGTAATATATTTGCCTAAAGAGGCAAGCTAGAACATTCCAAAATACTACTGAATCCCTGAATAGGACTTTGCACAAAGTCCCTATTTCCTATTGAAAAATCCTGTATTTCTATATGAATTCTATCTTTAATGAGTTCTATTTCAATACATTTATTCTTGTATGACATTTATATTATGAGACCATTTCTCACCTTAGAAATTTTGTAAAACATGTTTACAGATTCTTTTGTAGTTTCTTGAGAGATGAAATGAAGCAAGATGAATTTTATCCTTCTTTTGGCTAAGAAAGGTTTCTTTCTTCATCAATGGTATAAAAGTAGGTATGGCTAGTAAATATATGATATCTTTTGGGTTCTTATAAACCCTTTTTGTCAGCTTCCTCTGCACATGCCTAAGAGAAATAATAATAAAAATTCCTTTAATATTTAAATTCAATTTAAATTCAGTGGAAGTCAATTTTTAGCTAACCAGTTAGCGCATAAAAAGTAGATATTCTGAGACAATCATCTGATATACTATTGTTTACATTGGATTACTTCTGGTTTTTTCTTCACCTTGGACATTCCAAATATTAATGTCAATTTACATGTGTAATTCATTTCTCTTCATACATTTTTCAGTATGTTCTGTTATCACATATTTTAGGCCAAAACTTTTCAAAGCACTCTGGTTTTCAACCCTGAATATTGTCCTCCAACATCGCATTTCCAGGAATCTTTCCTTTGGTTATTTTCTACCAAAAAATTTGTTAACTTTTCATTCTTTGGACTTATGGTTCTAAGCATCATCCCTCAGAGGCTCTTTGGAAAGGTTTGAGTATTGCACATATATTGCACATATGCTTAAATAATTAAATGGCCAAGTAATGGTAAAGTTTCAAAGTTAAAGGGAAGATTTTGTTCAGAAAATATGGAAAATTTTGCTACTCTTCTCTGAAGAAGAAGTTCTCTGCATCACATCATATAAGGGCAATATGTCTACACACTTCTACACACCTAATGGACTGAACTGAGGAGTAGGGTGAAAACACAAGTAACACATTATGACTGGTCATGAAAAGCTTCATAAGAGGAGAAATGTTAGGACAAAGCATCCTCCTTCTGTGAAGTTTGTTACTTCAAAGAATTTATCCTTAAAACTGAGATGTCTGTTCATATTCCTCTTTATGTGGGTGTAAGCCCAAATAAATTCAAGTAAATGTTTCACACTTAGCCATCAGGCTCCTGAAAGCAGAGTTGATCAGCCATTCTTCCTACAGGAAGGATTCCCCTATAGAATTCAGAATTCACAGCATAACCTGCAAGCAGTGTGACTGAGTAGTTTAATTTTTAAGGCTCTCTGGTAGGCAGAGTCTTAGACTCTGGTACTTTCTGTCAATATTATGCATTTTATGCAATGATTTTTTCACAAACCAGCAGCATTTTTCCTGTGACCACTCAGAAAAAACTGTCTTTTCTGAGGCAATGTGTAAGAAATGCAATGCTTATCTCTGGCTTCTTGATTCCTCTGTGGGAATTGCCTAAAGTTACCAGCAACAGTCTCTACTGTGTGATACCAAAGCCTTTCAAAGGAATCTTAAGCTAAATTAGGCATTAGCTGCCTCACTGCAATCATCTCAGCCAGATGGTAAATTATTAATTTATTTAATGTTTAGGAAATGTTTTGATGCGGGAATGGGCTAGATCACCCTCTGCTGTGGGAGTTTACATACAGTGCCATCTCAGCAAGGAAGGAATACACTTGTACCTCCACAGTGCAAGGCTGGATCAAGGGAAGGGGCAACAGAGACTCCTTTCTCCCCTTTTGAGCACTATCATTCAGATATGGGATGAACTGGCAGGGGGAGGTTGCCCCCAACAAGGGGACACCGACTCCTGTCCTCCCCAGCCTGCCCAGAGGATGTCAGAGTTCTGGGCCTTCCAAGGTTGGATTGGATCGGCTCCCCCTTGTGCAGGCTGTGCCTTCACTGCTAGTCTTTGCCTTAACACTTTGGCTCTGGGCAGAAACTTCAGTGCAGAGAGGTCAGAACTAAACCAATTTGAACTTGAAACCAAATATTTAAATCCTGAGGGGATTCAGGGATGGGGGTGGGGGGCAATGGGTAGAAATGACTGCTGTTGTATAAATACATGAAAACCCATAAAAATATTTACAAGACACAGCTAATCTCAAGATAACATTATTTTGGCCATTGTAAAACTGACTCATCAATATAATGAAGTATATTTTTGGTTACTTTATTTTAACTTTCTTTTTTACAGTTAATATTTACCAAGTCTCTGGGGACTAAAATTACCTCACCCTTTTGCTTCAGGTCTACAGCTGCAGTCTCTTGCCTCACCATAGAAACGCCTGGAATGCAGCGTTGTGTTTCCTTTTCTGTTAGAAAAATAAGGGAAGCTGAAGTAGCAACTACCACCAAGACAGAGTAATGCTTTTATAAGTTACTAATTAATAACTTAAAGCCACTTTACTGAGTGGAATATAGGTGACTTTTAGGTACTTTAATACCCCAATAGGCAGTAAATCAGCCACCTAGTGTATCTTATTTGTCCTCAGAATATAAGTTCATCTGGGTGTACAGGTCAACAGCAGCTAAAATTAATTTTTAAAATAATTAATCTGGAGAAGAGCCATTTGGCTTTTCAAAGCAGCCAATGATTACAGGGAGATTTTATTTGAAAGTTCAACACACAACTTATAGAGCATTTGAATTTCAGCTAGTTAGGTTGAGCCCCCAGACACTAAGGCATGGAAAATCTACAGTTCCTTTAGAAAATCTTGGCCCCTTTTTATTTCAAGAATTCTTAAGCAGAGTGAAAGCTGCATCTCTCTGAGCCAAGAACTATATCTTTTGAGCCACGCCAAGAAATGAGGTAGAAAAAGATGAAAAAACTTGTAGTCCCAGAGTTGATAGGGATTGGCTTTGAAATGGCTTCTGTGATCCTTCCCATTACAGTGCCATATGACTGGAAGGAACTACAAATGCTGATATCTTTCCATAGTGCACAATGACATCTTTTTGTTTCTTCTGTTACTATACATGAAAATCACAGCAACCAAAATGTCATATTCTGTATTTCTTGGATAAAGGTTATTTTTATACTTTGCATTTGAACACAGAAGTGTTACTGATTGCTATTTGCCTTTTGGCAACATTGCTATAACTTAAGCCTAACAAAGTATTACTCAGCTATGAAGACAAGACTTGGACACACAGTGAGTGTTGATATCAGAGCATAGTACCATGGAAAATGAGTTTCCTAGGAACATAAAACACTACTCATTATTTACCTAGTCTCAGAGTTTAATATAGGGAAATGACATATGTTACTGTATTAGATAATCTGTAACTGTTATAATAGACTATTATTATGAGGGTTGCTTGAAGCAAAAGAATGGGGAAAATTATATTATCTACCTATGACATTATTTCACCCTATTTAGAATTGGGCCTATGCTTCTCTCCTGAGCATACAATCTACAGTCCTCAAAGCTGTAGAGTCACTGTTAAATTGAAGAAGCACTGCAAATCATATTTGCATTAGAACTGTAGGACTTACCTTGGTCATAGCAGGGTCAACCCCTCAGTGTGCAATGCACAGAATAAAGTCACGCAACAAAAGGTCTCCTGCTGTTCCCCTTACCTGTCTGATGAATATCATTGACAATGAACAAAGAACATCTGCTATTCTTGTAATTCTGCTCTGGAACCATTGTAAATTTCTAAGCCAGTATATAAAGATAAACTGCAGTTGAAGGCATACTGGGCTGGCAATTGCAGGGATCCAAGAGCTGATTCACATTTTGTCTCAAAAGCAGCAACATCTGTCTAGATGGAGCAAGACAGACAGCTGTAGGCAGCAAGTAATTCTAAATTTAATCTACTACATCATGCCTGTTAGAGTATTTTTTAAATTTTTTTTTTTTTTTTTTTTTTTAATTCCAGGCAGACTCTGTCTTTGGTTTAACTTTTGATTCATCTTAATCAAAGGCAACTCCAACAATGCAAATTCCTCTTTATTATAGTGGTGGTAACTGTGGAGCAGTGAAGAAATACATAATGGCTTGTTACAAAAACTCTGCACCCTGGAAACATCCAAGGTCAGGTTGGATGGGACTCTGAGAAACCCGATGCAGTTGAAGGTGTCCCTGCTCCTTGCAGAGGATTTGGACTAGATGACATTTAAAGTTCCCTTCCAACCCAAACTATTCCATGATTCTATGAATATTGGAAGAGCTCTTTTCAATAAATATGTATTTTTGAGCCACAATTGTCAATGGGACCATACTATTAGTCCTCTTCGGTTTCATCCATCGTAAAAGACAGCACAGGACAGTGGTTTCGCAGAACAGATCTCAACTTTTCATTGACAGAAGGAATAGTAAGGAGTTGCTTTAGCACATAAACCTACTTAATATGTTATATTTTTATTCATTTGGCTGGGGCAGGTAGAAGAGGAAGGAAGAACCAAAGCAAATACATTTATAGTACCAAACCAGCATTTCCTACATAACATGAGTACAGTAACTTTAGGTTTGCAAAGCAAATCAGAATAATGTCAAGGAGGGATCATTTTAAGTTAATAATTTAATGGTAAGAAATGCCTCATTGCTTAAAGATAATATGTAGGATCAACAAAGTAGAAGAGAATTTACTGTCCCTACTGTTCAAAACTTTGAATGTTTACAAACACATGTCAATAAAGAAGTGAAGCAAGCACTTATATCAGCTTCTCATTCAGCTGGATCAGATCACTGTTTGCAGTCTGTAATAAACATCTCACATGGAGCTTAACTACCTCTGAAGCCAACAGTGCTGCCAACTGCTCCGTAACTCACGTCACTGGCTGCGGCTCGCTTGCCAAAACTGTTAGAGCATTTCTTTTGTAACCTACCATATTTCAGCCTGGGGGAGGGCATAAAGAAATCACATTATATGAAATAATATATCTTATTTTTACACAGTCCTGGACATTCTTATTTTGGACATAAAGCATATGATATTATTTCAACTGGAGCTGAAAGGAAAAAAAACAACAAAATTGAACTAAACTATTCTGATTTCAATTCAAGCAGAACCTAATTTATACTTGATGCACATGTCTATAAATAGATATCTGTTGACTGAAGCTTTGTCTCATATTATTATTCACCAGCTAATCACGATTTTCAAAATTCCATGCAATCATTCTTCCCCATCACACCTCTCTGTGGTGCTTTTGTCAAATTATATTAGGTAAAACATGTCAGATATTGGAAAAATATATCCAAATAATTTAGAGGAAATGGAAAAGCCAAACACTGGAATAATATGGAACTAGGTAAAACCACCATATTGCTCAAGACTTGCACTGGATTGAATTCTTTTCATCACCAAACACAAAATAAAAGCATCATTATTTCTAAACATGTGTCTTGCTGTTTGGAAGACTCAGCACTAACTGCTCTTAGCCAAACTCCAAGATTAAATCCTTAGTCCTAAAATGAGTTCTTACATGTTTTTAGTTTCACTGACAGCTGTACAGCACCTTCCTTGTGCAAACCCTTCTTTTTTATTGACATGTTTAGATCACAAAAATGCACTGCTGGAATAGGTCTGGAATGCAAAAAGACTAACCCTATTTCTCTCTCTGATCTACATTACATTGCACCCTTATCTTTATCCCTTGTGTCTCAGAATTAAGATGGAGGTTTTGGTTACGTGACCATTTAGCACTGAGCAATAGGTAATATTTATCTTACAGATATGAGTTAATTAGACCAGGAGCACAGACACGTTTCCTACACTGATTTTGGTAAGTTATCAGATTGTACAGGTAAATTGACATCCAGGAATTTCCCTATCAGAAAGTCATATCTTAATTCATTTTCACAAGGGAGCCAAGATAAGAGTGATTTGGGAAGAAAGATGCAAGAACACTGTTGAGAAAAAATCAAGGAAGGGGACTAAGATTAAAGAAATCATATCTCTGAATTTCTTGATGTCTTCTGGCTTAGAGTCCATTCTAAATATTTCATATTTGTAGCATTTATGGGTCAGCATCCTCCTTTATGCCTTCTCTTTAATAAAATAATATAAATAAAATAAACAGAGGAAAAAAGAGAAAATATGTGCAAGGCAGAGAAAGACCAGTTGGCTTAATGAAGTAACAAGACCAGAACAGATGGGGCCCTACCAATGACATGGAATAAGGTATGTAAGGCCCCTTGCAACCCAAACCATTCTAGGATTCTGTTCTATGAAGTAGAAAGGTAGTAACTTTCTCCAGATCCATCTCTAATAGATTTATGCATTTCTTATATAATTGGCAGTCCTTCTTTGTTTTTGTAATTTTCTCACCTTCCAGACTTATTTGCTCCATATGTCAATAGATGTAAAATAAGGATAAAGGAATAAATGCAAATCCTACTGGACCAGATGCCCATGATGTAACTGATTTCAATGTGTACTGAATTTAATTAACATGATACTAAACATGACATCTTTTAAATGTATGTTTCACACCTTTGTCTAGCTGCCATTAAAAATGGCAGAATATGTGTTATCAAGCACATAGCAAGGTAAAAAATAACATTATTATTAGCCCCATAGGATTAAGTATCATTGTCTGAAGAAAATGCAGCCCAACCATGCTAGTTGTGCCTTTCCCTGGGAATGGCTAATAGGTGTTCTGCAAGTGACACTTGCACCCTGTAACTTCACCTCTGCCCATACTCTTCAACACAATTTCAGGCAAGTTGCTGCAAAAAGATAACACAGTAAGTGGACATCAAATCAAGGTTTATTCTTAACAGTCAGAGGATTATTGTTATGTCTGCAACCACCAAACAGGAGATTCCCACTCATTGTGTGGTACCTGGTCACTTGAGACCAAGGGGCACCACAAAGTAACAACCAGTAAGCAGGTTTGGGGCACCCCAAATTCAGTTCCCCTCCTGAATTTTTTGATTAGAAGTTTTCTCAAATTTACCACATAGCAGTATGGGTAATATATCCATGATTTAGTGTACTTGCCATCTGGGGGAAGATGAGGGTTACAATCTGAAATGTTTTGATTTAGAACAAGAAACCTCCTTTAACGTGAGTGCAATCAACAACTGCCTGCCAAATTTCAAGCATTAGGCTTTATAAAGTTTCACATTTTATAGGGAAGTAAAAAAGCACATAGCCCTTTTGGCCTTACTGAGGTTTGTAGGAGCATCTCAATACCATGAAACAGCTGTGCCCTTGCAGACAAAAGGCACTCAATTGTCCCTGTGTGCCCTTTCCGACTCAGGATATTCTGTGATTCTATGAAGTGAATAAAAATTCATTATCAAGTACCTACATATTTTTGTTAGCTACCAAGTTACTTTGTTATACAACGACCACTTGATTATCTCAGTCTGTTGAGTTAAAGGATAAGCTTGTAGTTCTTTAATAATCATGACCTACAGTCCAAAGGTTTGAGCCTCATGCCTCAAAAATAGAAAGCTAAAAAAGTTTTGAACACAGTTTAAAATGACAGAGGAACCACTAAGGTTTGTTTAACACAGAAAAACACCTTTCTACCTTATGTAGAAAATGGTTAAAAGTTTTCTTGATACAAAGGTATTAAAAATGTAACCAATCACTTTATATCAGTGGAGAGTATGGTCCTGGTAAAGTCAGATAGAACCTGATATGGAGAAAAACACTATACTTACGTACAGCAGAATGTCCAAGAAAAAGCTTTTACAGTGAGAGCAGTAAAAATCCAGCTGATGCAATGAGCAGGAAATACTGGGTAGCAGAAAGTTGATTAGGTACATGTAAATTGGAAGACCTTTCCTTGGGCATTCAATCACACACAGTGTCCTGGGGAAAGTCCAGAACAAGAGGTCTTCATGTGAATTGCCAGGAAGGGGGGAAATGTGCCCCTTCCTAGAAGGCATGTTGTCAAAGACTGCCAGAACTACTAGAAAAAGTAATAAAAGAGAAAAATAAAAAAGGAGGGAAAAGAAAAATTGCAAACAAATGCATTGTAGAGCATTTACTCTGTAGGGATGAGAATTGAAGAATGATACAGGTGTGATAGGCCTTAACAAAACATTTATAAAGAGTGAACAAAATAAGGCCACTCAGGAAAGGTCATGTGGGTGAGAAAAGACATAAGCTAAACAATGTCTACAATGGTATTTAATTCAAATTATACAATCTACTTGAATGAAATATGAATTTAAGCTAGCTTTCCTGAAAGATGTTATGGAGGGAAGACCTATCATAAATATACCAGAGAAGAACAGACTCTACTGAGTCAGTTGGTTTTTGGACCAAAACATCATATTACAAAAGGCCAGTGTTGAAATACTGAAAAACATGTAGTTTGTAGACATCAGTTCTGGAAAAGACAGGCTTATTTGGGGGATCCATGTGTTTATTTTTCCCCTCTCAGAGCAAGTGGGATCTCCCTGCATGCTTTTTGCTGTCTGTGAAGCGCAAGTACATAGCATCTTACAGGCAGACAGAGCCATCAGACAGCACACAGCTGTCACAGAGATGCTGAAAGAATACCTACTGTCCACAGAGCAGGGAGTGTCTGATTTCCTACTGTGCACTCCAGCTCTGTGCATTCCAGTCAAAAGGAGATGATCTACTACATATGTCAGTGGACATCTATTTATTCTGTGTCCTCTGCAGTGCTAATCACCAAGGGGAGCATTCACTACTCAGACTTTCTGCCAATATATCCAGCATACAAATTGTTTACTACTGTCTTCAATAAGAAGGCATAATCCAGACTTCCTGGTAAAATCAGCTAGACATTGAGATTGTCTCTTGGATCTCAAAATGTGTACTAGTTTTCTTAAAGGCCCTGTGTTTGACAACACATGAGAAAGTGAGAAATTCATTCAGGTCATTTATGGTTCTAGAAAAAACCTTGAACGTCATACACCAAGTAGTTGGGAAGAGTCTAGTCTACAGAGGCAAATGAAAAAAAAAACAAAATACATGATAATCTTTTCAAATTTTTGAGAGGCTGATATGGAAAACAACAACAAGCTTAGCATCTCCAGAAAAGAAAAAAATCCAAACTGAGAATAAACAGAATTAAAAAATTGTGAATTTTACTAAAAATCTGCAAAAAGTAAGTCTTAAACTATTTCTGCTCTTTCTTTAAAGAAAATATTTGCTAATTTTATTAGCATGAAGATGCATTTATTCAGGCAAATATTTGGTGGATCTAGGTGCCCCTTTCCATTTAGGCTACTGACATTTTTATCTATCCCTTAGAATAGTCCAGTTTTGGGAACTTCACTTCTCAGTCATATCAGGAAGAAGAAAATAGTTGTAAGCTGTGAAACAGGCAAAGATGAAACCTCATCCTTAATACTTTCCTATCTTTTTCCTTAGACTCATAGCCAGTAAATTAACACTTAGACTCTTCTAAAGAATAATAATGATTATAGGCGAATGGACTTAAATTTTTGCATTATGTGTTATAGTGAAGCAATGGCTGAACATCTGGGAGATTGTTCCTATAACTCTAACTTTTACAAAGTAAAATGTACATGGAAAAATGTCCATCCATAGTTTATTCTTTTCTTTCTGAAAGTGTACTACACAAAATATTTCAGTCATATATTTCAGAGCTGCAACTGCTTCTAATCCATCCAGTTCATCAAAAATGTAATGCACTCTATGTAAAGATGTAACATTATCAATCAGTACATTATTACCCCAAATCTCTGCTCTACTATGTAGTTTACCTGAAATTATATTCATCATTGATACTCCTTTTTTTCCTTCCAGTAAGAAGTAAAAAATAAAAAGAAGAAAAGATACAGTGCCTGTCCTTCAGTGTAGCAAAAAAAACCCCTTCCATGTAAGAATGGATAGATAGCGAATTATCATCTGGGCCTGGAGGCAGACCAAACACAAATGGCAAAATGAGAAGCTGCATCATCAGGTCTTGAGTTGCTCTGCAAATGTGTTACAGTTTTAATTAATTAATTAATTTCTTGTTTTCATTTTAGTAAAAAGAATTAAATGTTGCCTAAGTAACGAGAAAGAGAAAGGGAAAGAGAAAGAGAGAGAGAGAAAGAGAAAGAGAGAGGAAAAAGAAAGAGAAAGAGAAAGAGAAAGAGAAAGAGAAAGAGAAAGAGAAAGAGAAAGAGAAAGAGAAAGAGAAAGAGAAAGAGAAAGAGAAAGAGAAA
>VYXD01014804.1:1950823-1986161 GCA_013397195.1 Hylia prasina | reverse complement strand
GGAAGGGGAAGGGGAAGGGGAAGAGGAAGAGGAAGAGGAAGAGGAAGAGGAAGAGGAAGAGGAAGAGGAAGAGGAAGAGGAAGAGGAAGAGGAAGAGGAAGAGGAAGAGGAAGGCAGGAAGGCAGGAAGGAAGGATGACAGAATTCTCATTTTCAGTTAACATGCTTTCCAGAAGAACTTCATACCTCCAACATTCCCATGGACTTCTGGTCAAATCACAGTATTTATAAATGTAAGCTCCATGCTAATGTTTAATCAAATATAATTAGAATAGTTTTGCTTTACAATGGCACTTTGAAGGTTCAGCATATTGAGTTAAAGTGCATGCCATTTCCTGATGACACTGGAATTGTGCCTGGTCTTCATAATGGTGAATATTATTCAACACGTTTAAAGCTTTATAAATAACTGTCTGGTGAATCTGGTTTTTAGCCATCACTCAGCAGACACAGGCCTTTGAATGTGCTAAAAGGCAAGCACTACTTCATCAATAATGCCAATGAATGAGTTAAAAGTTTCAGTCTCTGTTTTTGCTGAAGGAAAGCCTCAAAGAATTCAATACAAATTACAGCTAAAGATTCCCATGGCTCAGTCTCTCCTAGTCCTTAACAACAAAAACATGGTGCCCTACATAGTTGCAGGGCCATCTAGCCAATATACATAAAGAGATAGGGGTGGGAGGGTTAAAGGAAAGATGTCAGTCATATTTTGGAGAAAAAATGGTAGTAGTGGCTCACCAGAAAGTGTTATGGCTGACAGTCTCCATCATTATCTTATTTCTTTGTATCATAGTCTGCAATTAGAGGCAGCTGATGTGCTGAGAAATATCTTTTCCACTAGTTACAGAAAATAGGGAAGAACTTATTGAAAGCCTAGTCAAGTTTCCAAATCTTTTAAATCCCCTGCAAACTTGCCCAAATATTTTATATTAAGAAAGATGGATAAGATTCTAGCTGAATCTTATTTCTATGTTAAAAATGCATTTCTATTTTCATGCTTATTATTATTTATCAGTCTCAAAAAAGCACATATATGCCACTTGACAAGAAACATTGTGCTCATTTTGTGGAATCCTGAAACAGCTGAGGTACAGCAATAAATTTATTTTATGTACTACACTATTGAAAATTACTTACTTGACTTAGAATTATAGACATCTATTTTATGCTCCAGCTAGCTACAGTGTTACATCTTAGTTGTAGGTTTTCTTCATCCATTTTTAGGCATCACTTTTGCTTGCACACCATTCTTATTTATATGGGTATAATGTCATAACTGAAGCAACAGAAGAAGGTAGCCCAAGACACCTCAAAATCCCCTCTGCTATAAGAGATGAGATTTATAGTTCCAGGGTGAGCTCACATAAACACAATTACCATATGAACTGTCTGAGATGTAGATAGCATTGCCGAGGGCAATTATCAAGGGCCCCCTTACCTTTTCTTTATCATGTCCCCTACTGTATCATGTCTCACGAATAATGAGACCACAGCAATCCCTGCAGAGCCATTGAGACAAGAAAATAATAGAAGCAGAAAGGATTGGTTAATCCTTTCTGTAAGTTAAAAGTTTTGCAATTTGGCACAGACTTTACAGGCAATGATATAATGAATTTTGTACTTACATGATACATGATCTAAAAGGAAGTCCAAAAGTTAAGAGCATACATCTTTTGTGAGTCAGGTTTAAATTCCCAGGACTTCCAAGGAATGAAGAGTGAACAGCCTGACTACTGAAATATGAAACTTAACATTATTATCATGAATATCCATCAGTTTTGTTTGTTAACCTATCTGAAATGAGAGCATTTGGAGGGAGTGCCATGGTGAGCATCTGGCATGTGCTAGAGTAGCTGAGACGTCTTCAAAAGGACCATATTTTAAGGAGTTCATTCCAACAAGGATGAACCAGAATGAACCCTTAGAATATAATTTAATCATTAAGTGACTAATTTAACAAAATATGTGGAGTCTGTTTATGCCCTTAAGAAGCACTGATTTTATTACACCAAGGTATAAACATAGTTCTGAGCCATGAGGGCTCAATATATCAGATCAACCATTTAACAGCTGGAAGGTGACACATGTAAATTTTTATCAGCTGAAGAGCTTTTCCAGTACATTTAGGTTTGGGCCCATGAGTTGAGCTTCATCTTTCAAGTGTCATCTAATGCTCACAGAAGTCACTAGGAACAGAGAACACACATGCCATGCAGGAGGACCTCACTGTCTCTCAGTCACTCACCAGCCCATTGACGCTGTTCATTTACACAGCGATGCCCTTTGAACATCTGCACAGGTCACTTATTTAACCAGGTCAGTTGACCAACAGGGTAGAAATCACTTCACATTATAAAAGATCATCTCACATATGAGTTAAACCCCAATTAAACAAATTGCATCCAGTTCACACGGTCTTCACGATAAGCCGCCATTGTCCTCATTTTTAAATGGAACTAAACAACTGCATAGGAAAAGGAACATGTGTGGGGAAACCTTGACATAGAATGAACAGCCCTACCCCTTTGGCCCTAAGGGTTTCAGCCCTGCCATTCTAGTAGACGGATGTCATGTTGCAAATCTCACCCCAAGGCTGTCCTCTTGGGGTCAGCTCATGTGTAGGAACAGAAGAGATCATGTCTTGCCTCAGGACCTATCCCTAGAAATTTTTCACTCTCATCCTCCACAAAGATGTCATGAAAGGTCCAAACAACCATACCAGGGATTCATATGACAAAACTCTTCTCATGGACTTGTGAAATAAATCTCCTGAGAGAACCATTCAGAGACTATACAGCCAGTGTTATTAGTGAAGTATTACACCCTGCCTATTTGAGACAATACAATTTTGTGTGTAGTCTTTTATGAATAACAGCTATCCCTCTTTAGCTTGCTGACTGGGGACCCATAAAAAATCCATAAGAGGGATTAAAGTTAAGTCAAAACCAAAATTTTGCAACATTTTCTGGCTGATCAGATGAATTAAAATATTTAATTTGGGGTTGGAAAAGAGAAGCCAGAACAAAATCTATGGCAAAACAAAATATGGCCAAGTTCTGCCGAACTCCAAATTCTCATTGCACCCAAAGCACTTTAAATAAAAATGAGGGATTGGATTCATCTTTATCACTAAGTCATTGCTGTTCTGCTTACTCAGTGAAACAGCAATACTATGATACCACAGTCTCAGAAGACTCACTACCTGTGCATTTCATAGGAAAGGACACAGCAGATGAAAACATCTGCTGTTTCTGAATTCCTCAAGTTGTTTAAAAAGAACTGGAACTGCTAATATTTAAAATTATAAACACATGAACATAACACTACCCACTTTTAAGGCAAGAAATGTCAAACTGAAGTTTTTAATCTACATTCTCTGAACACAACATTAGTTACATCAATATTATTAGGCAAAGCCAGCTGCTTGTCAATGACTGCTGATCCAACTGAGAAGGAATGTCACTGCATCTGTTTAGGACAATAAAATAGAATATAAAATAAAAAAGAAATCTTACAGAATGCATCAGCAAGTATTCATAAATGCTCAGTTGGACAAGAACATACAGAAATCAGAGCCCATTTGACCATGAGGAGGAATTAATGAAATCACTTATATTGTAAGGAAAAGCACCAACAGGGCAAGGACAAGGGTGCTAATACACAGATAAACACAGCTAAGGGAAAGGATAGAGATGTCAAGTGTGTCTTGACATAAAGACGATGTCAAGAGTGAGGTAAACTGCTGCTACTTAGGACAAACTGGGAGTGTAGAGGAGCAGGTGTCACTCCTAGGGGACTTAAAGGAAGGATGGATACCTGCCGGGTAAGAGTGGAATGTGTGTAGGTGTGGAGAGAGAGAGATAAATACAGGTGCAATGACTTCTCTGGGAATGCTACTTGGTGGTGGAAAGAGTTGGCTGTTAATCCTAAAATAATACTTTTCTTATTTATTGGAATGAGGCAAATATGACGTGGGTTTTAAGGTAGCATTTTTATTTTATCTATGCCCGAAGGCAGAAATTGAGCCTAACTGCATGGAGGCACTGAACAAAACACTTAAAAAATGGCCTTGTCTCAGGAAACATACAGTCTGTTAAAGCTTGCTGTTCTCGGATAATATTCTGGGGAATGACAAATAGCACTGTAATAAAAATGTTGGGTTTTTTAAAAGACTATATGTCCTTTCTGAATACAATCAAACCTTTTACAAAATTTCAGTCCATCACAATTATAACCACTTTTTCAGAGAATCCTCACAGAACCACAACTCTTGCAGGAGATATACAACCCATCCAAGTGCATGCAAACAGAGAAACAGGAACAGAAGAAATCACTCATTAAAACTCCTTGTATTAACAATGGAACAAGAATTTATTCAAATCCTAGGAAATTATAATCTTATCTCCAAAATTTTTTTAGCTAAATTAGGTATCAATGTCTCTAGCTTCTTTTTAAGTTATGTGGTAGCAATGAAAGGAAAATCCCAGCCCCTACTTAAGCTAGAATTCATCTTCAAAACCCTGATGAAATCAAGTTTTTCTTCCTAGGCTTCCTCCTTGGCTGCTTCTTGTGATCAGCTCTGAAAGTTTCTAGAGCCCTGGTTATCTTTCCTGGGTTTAATCCAATCCTGATGGAGGCTGAGAGGAGTCTTTGTCCCATTCTTCCTCCACATCCTATCCCAAGGGACTCTTCTAACCCAGAGTCAAGCTAAGCAGCTCCAATGCAAGACATTGACAGAAGTTCTTTTATGCCTGAATTTAAATTGCCTACTCTGTGCAGTGCATCATGATGAGCACCTTGCAAATACAGGGCCAGACAAATTCTCAACCTAAATATGTTAACTTCATCTAAGATGGGTTTTAACTGTACAGAAGAGGAGGTCATTTTCTCTTTCACATACCAGTTTGCTTTTCCTCTTTTTTGATGGTTAGGCATAAGGCTTCATCAGCAGCCTATGTGACCATAAAATATTGACTAGAAATTAGAACAGATGTGCAGGATCTCTTTCATTCTGGCAGTGGAACTGTATCATCATGGTACATGTTCTCCCTTGTCCTCCTCTCACATTCTCACATGAGACTGTGAGATTTCAGCAGAGATTTCTTACAAAGTACTTACCTAAAACATAAAACATAGTACTTATCTAAAATTCCCACAGATATCAGCAAAGGGAATATAATTAAGTTTCATTGGTTATACAGATCAATGCTTTTCGGAATTTTGCGCTGAAATATCTTAAAGATAAATTCTTGATAAAAAGTCAAGTGTTTCTCCCTGTTTATAGAAATTTTTTTTTTTACCTGGAGTTTTATCTTGAACAATAAGTCTGCATTCAAGGTCTGATGTGACTCTTCCTCATGTAATCTTATTATCTTCCCATCACAGAAAGTAAAAATGTAAATATTAAAGATCTATGGGGTTTTTATTTAGAAACCATGCATTTGCTGGAGTTCCTGAATTGCCTTGAACCTAACCCATCCTGTTATAAGCATTAGAATAGAAATCCAGCTGGGCAAAACCTTGTACAGTAATGTGAGGTCATATTGCCAGAAACTCAGTTCATCTAGTCAGTAGTTTGCTTTTGGAAGGGTGGTTGCATGCCTTTCAAGGATAAGCATTTCGAAGTTTAATTATTCAGCCTATACCAACATGTTCTGCATAGAGTTTGTACTTCATGTAGCTGTTTCCTCTGGCAAGGTCCTCCCTAATATTTGGTAAACCAGGCACACACTCCAATCTACCTTGCTTACTTGAACGCAACTGATAACATCCTGTCTTTCTTAGGTGGATAATCAATGTGACTATATATGCTTCTATTCTTGGTTGTGCACAATAAAACCTTTCATGTGTCCCTAATGATTGATCTTGACTAGATGAATTTACAGTGTTGTGCTTTCTAAATTCTCTGGCCAGGACTTGCATCTATGCCAGTCACCTGCAATGCCTGGCATCCACATGACCAGCTTCTTTAGTGTCACCCTGTTGTAAATTGTGGAAATAATGGAAATCATTTCAAATTACTTCCTTAGCCAATACTACAAACCTGGCCTACTGTTTTCAATAGCTATAGCAACTGCTATTATTCCTTCTGTAAAGAAGTAATTTCATTCTTGTTTTGTCTTACCTTTCCCCAGAACATTCTTATTAAATTTATATAAGCATCCCTCTGTAACAGGCTGATTAAAAGAGAACTGCATTTCATCTTGAGCTTGTGTGCAAATATTTCCTCAGTTAACACATCTCTCCATTCCCAGTAGGATTAGATCATTGTATGTCTAATATTTCATAAGAATTTGCTGCTGGTTTGATAAATTGAAAAGATGGCATCTTCTTTACCACAAAGTCCTTTGCCCCATCAAAAAAAAAAAAAAGAGGCTATACTGTAATAAATAATAAATATACAGTACAGCTTCCTAAGACAGATTCCAAGAATTTTATGTGCTGTAATTTAATCCTTAGAAAACCAGAGGATATTAAATGAACTAAACTGTCTTAGCCAGAAATCTCTGATTTGGGCTGCTCTTTGATGTTTATATCTGAAAGTCTTTGATGTCTTAAAATTGTTTCAGAAATTAGAAAAAAATCTTGACTTTGTAAATCATTTTGTGATTACATAAATGACAATATGATGATGAATGGTACAGAATTTACAAAAAAAATGAATCATTTCTCTGAATATTAAGTTAATCAAAAAGCCAAGACTGTCTTGTATGAGCTCCTAGTGCTTTAAAGATCCTTTGGCATTCCAGATGCACAATGAAACAAAAATAGTGTAGCCTTATTATGAGCACCTTTCCACATCTGCAATCCTGTTATACAATAAACTCTTGTTCTTTTGTAGCGAGATTGAACTGGTTCTTTTTTTCTTTCTTTTTTATTATTAATTTGAAACATGTGGGGAGGGGGTAATCCAGTAAGCCATAGGCATTTCATATCAAGGCTTTCATGCAATCACATGTAACGTCAACCATCTGGGTGGAAGGATAGAACTTGCTTTGTATCGATAGACTGTGAATGATAGCAAGGAGCAGAAAGAGTAGAGTTCTAATGAATATTATATATTTACTTCTACAAACATGGGCTCATTGATGGAATAAACTGGTTTTGCTATTAAATAAAATAGCAAGCACTAGGCAATGTTTGTTGCGTTTGCAGCATTTTAAATGTATAACTTTGTAAGTGGATGCAAATGGGTACATATGAAAAATAAAAGAGAACAAGTTGCATGCATATACATGCATAAAAACAGATTTCTGCCAGCGATGTATTTTTCTGATTGGTAGATAAATACCATTTTAAAATTCAGTGGACCTAGTGATTAGGTAGACAATTAAAAGAGAATAATTTAGAAACCAGACGTCTGCTTTCATTTTGAGCAAAGAGAAAGCATTTTCTCTGAAAACACATTCATTTATTGTTTATTTTCAAAGTGAACTTTAAAATTAAATTACAGTGTTTGGAAGAAAAAAAAATTAAATAGACATCTGAAAGAAATAGAATCTATTTCTAATTTTACCTTTTTTGATGTCAGAAGATATCCTAGAGGAAAGCCTTAGGGATATAAATTCTTCTCAGACTTACAGTAAAGGCATGCAATTTTTTAAGATGCATTATCCTGTATCAAAGTTTTTTGAAAATCTGATAAAAATTTAAGAGCTCGTGCATCTAAAAGATTAAAACCAACAACCAATGCAAACAGTTAAAATTATTTACAGTCCTGTGAAATCCAAACTGCACACATGTGGAGTACTCTGTATGTTGTAAAAACTGCAGTTCAGTCTGGAATTCCGTACAATAGAAGTTGAGAGAAAAATACATGACACGCAATATCCTTGCCTGTACAGTACAAATTAGTGAGTTTCTACTCTGTGTTTCGGTAATATACTGTCTAATTATTAAGACCATTCTTTGCTGATGTTTTCTTTTAATGTAGCATTCCAGGTGTTTATTCTCTGTTCTCTACAAATGACAGAATCGGAACAAATTCCAAGGTAAGAAACTGAACACTGAAATTACACTATGTTTGCATGAATCATTTTGTAAATAAGATATTAAAAGACTAATCTTCCAGATTAGTTTTTTAGATAGTTAATAGTTTAACTGACTGTTGTTGCTGCTTGCATGTGTGTAGTGAGCATTCTACACAGCCCCCAGGCATCCAATACTTAATTTTAAAGAAGAAGCAAAGCCATAAACCAGCAAATCACTTTAAGACTTAATAAATTCTCATCACACTTGAAGTGTATGGCACTGCTTCTGTATGGATATCTATGAACATAACTAAGTGGTTTGCCTTTTTGATACTAAAAAGATCAGACCTATTTGTATCAAAATATTCTGCTATATTTCATGTATATTTCCTCAGATGCCGTGAACACAAATAAATTCAAGAGCTTTTATTTTAACCTAAATAAACTCTTCTGTGGAAAGTTTTTCAGAAATTGAGGATGAGAGGACATTCCTTATACTTCTGTGGAGAAGAAGTGTGCTCTTTCAAAGAAAAAAGACAATAGGGTTCAGAACTCCAGATTCCAAGGATCAGAATCATAAAAATTTTGTTTGCAGAGGCTATTTGGAAGAGTCTCCTGCAAAAAGTTTACTTTTTTTAGCTAGCACTAGTTCAGGTAAGACATATCTTAGTGCTACCCTACCTAGGAAGCTCACAATTGAAGATTCCCCATCCTCTTTGGGCAGCCTGTTTAAGTGTTGTAATACCTGTCTGCCAAAATTAGGATTTTTTTGTTGTCTTTGTATCTCCTCTTCTGTAGCTGCAGGTTACTGGGTTGCTGCCATGCCCTGCCTAATATAGTCCAATACACGGTCTACCTTCTTTGAAGTTTGCAGTACTGATTTACATTCCACATATAGTCCATCACAACCTTATTTCTCAACCTGTATGAGATTGTTCTGACCCAGAGACAGGAACCTCATGATGCTTATGTTGGTCCAGTTCTCAAGAATCCTTTGAATGAAAGTTTTCCAACTCTTCATGTCAATAATTCTTCCGTATTAGTAATACCTGCAGATTTACCTGAGGACATACTTTGTGTCACTATGTAAGCTGTTGATGGAAATGTTGAATAATATGAATCCCAGTACCAAACCACAGGGTACTTAGTTTATTACCAACTGGAACTCAAAGCATTGATTCTACTGTACTGTTACTGTGGTGGTAGAACCAATTTGCAAAGCATTTAACAAACTTTCAGTCCATACTTCCTCAGATTCAGAGAGAATTCTTTTGGGGACAGTGCCAAAAGCCATCCTGATGACCAGGTATTCATTGATTTCCTCCTGCCTGCTCAACATCTCATGGCAGCAGGCAATCATGCTAGCCAAGTCGGAACTAATTATTCCTGATTGCTTTCATGTGTTTGAAGATGGATTCCAAAGGGACATGCTTCACAGTCTTTACAGGGATTGATAGGCCCTAAAATTCTCCAAGTCCTTCTTTCATTTTTCCTAAAGATTGATGTAGTGTTAGCCATTTTTGGTTGCGAGGGATTTCCTTGATAACCACAGGGGTTTTTCAGAGACTGTAACATTGCAATCTGCAGGCCAGCTCTTCCAGTGGCCTTGGATGAATGCCATCCATCTCCACTATCTTTAAATTTCTGTCAGTAATACTTACCCTGTTTCTACTGCATTATTTGGCTTCCATCCCTTCACCAAATTACTTTGGTCAATGCAGAGGTGTGAGATCAGGCAATGCCTGTGAAAACTGAGACAAAACCCACAAAGTCTACTTTAACTTCTTCTGTATCATATCTCAGTAGCTTTCCTACCTCAAAAAACTCACAGTTTTCCTTAACTTTACTATGCAACTAACTTCAGAGTCTTGTTCCATCACCTTTTATGTCCCTGTCTATTTTTAGCTCAGACTAGATATTGGTCTGCACATTGTCTCTAAATACCAAAGAAATTAATTATTGGAGTTGTGCTTTTTCATTTGTTTTCTTTCCACTTCTTGCATGTTGTCATTGCATTTCAATTAATCAGAAAGATTCCCATTTAGCCAAAGAAAAACTAGTAAGAAGTCTTAGACCAGTCAAATGGCTATGTTAGGCTGCACTGGTTCCTGATGTTCCAATCATCACTTTCTGTCTTGTGAAGATGAAATGAGGAAGGATAGGCAGATGGACAAAATTGGATTCTATGTCTCCTTCTGTAAGCAGCCTGCTCAGGAAACATGAAAACTAAAATGGGAAACAGTAGCAGATAAAATCTGAAAAGTCCAGGTTCCAGAAGGGACCCCATCAATTCTTGAGTCTTGTTTTCTCAGTCAGTGTTTGGGAGTTTCTCTTGNTATTTAAACCTTTTATGTTTTTATGTTTTGCTCCTTTTAAGCTCTTATTTTTCCAATAATTTTATGTCATCATCAAAATTTTATGTCATCATCAAGGCCAGCTACATAGTAAGTACTTTCATTGACTGGAAACAGCACCTGTGACTTTAGCTGCAGAATTGTATTGCAAATTTCTTCTTTTTCACCCTTCTGAGAGTTATTTTGTAGGAGTTCTAACACACATGTGTATGGCCATTGGGAAATTTTGCTGAATCCATTGTCACTAAAAAGGGCACCAGGTTAAGTATGTCTGTTAGTGACTTTATGCTGCTACTTAGGTCTGCAGTTGGTTTATTCCAATGAATAATTTAATTTTTTGTAAGATAATGATTCTGAATATTAAAAGTCTGTTAGCTAGAACACCCTGCTTTCCCAACTTCTTTAAATCATTGTTTCTATGTTTGCATTTGAATAATAAATCTAATAACATTAACTCTTTCAAAAATACACAATGCAGTTAAAACCCATGGTTTAAAATATTCTGAAGACATTAACTGTTTTACTAAATAGCAAATGAAAAAAAAAAAAGAACAAATTATATGATTGCTTCAGAATGCATGAAGAAACTCCCTTTCAACACAGGCTTAGAGGAATGAGTCAAGAAATCCTGGAAAAAATCTCACATAGCAATAAAGACTAAACCAAAACCACCATGGCTAATCTTCAACATCCAAGGACACTTCTTCTGACGGACTACTGTCTACTAAGGTATATCAAGTTTTTAATTCACAAAGCTGATTTTCTACCTGAGCTAAATTAAATGAGATTATACGTCCTTTTCTACTTCTGAAAAATAGGAAAGAAAATAGATTTGCTCAATTATTCAATCTTTCTGGAACTAAAGATAAAATGGATTGTTCCATTCCTAACTTATTTTCTCTGGATCTGATCTCACAAATGAGATAATCCCAGAGAGATTTAGCTTTGAAAGCAAAAGCGAATGATTTGATTTTCCCTGACTTTGTGAGCCAGGATTACCTACCAATTAAAGAATTAAGCTAGTAGACCAGGGACAGTGGGTTTGTTTTTAGCTGTCCAACTAGTCTATTTTGGTAACCCAATGCAAATAACCAATGCTGTTTCTCTTCAGTTTATCTTATCACAAGGTGATATACTTACACACTTTGCTGGTGTGGTATTTACATGCAACTTAGACCTTTTCCACCAATGTTTAAATAGAAGAAAATATGAAAAGACAGAATAACAGAATAATATTACTTTCTACAACTCACTCCAGTGTTAGCAAAGCATGCCATAACCAGGACCCTGTATTTATGTGGGTAGCAGTAAATATCTGCAGTAAATATCCTTCTTTATGTGTTTACATAATTGCTCTTGTGGTCTGGGGACCATGTTTTAAATGCAAGGATGGAATTGCCCATGACTCATAATGTCCTTTGTGCAAATGAATTGATTGTGTTGTTCCCCACTGTTAGCCTGGGGAAATCCCTAACAGGGAGTGAGATTTCATTATTCAGTAATTCTCTGAAGTTGGCCAAATCTGAGGCAAAGATGACCTGGTACAGGACATGGAGAAACTGTTTTTTATCAGTGAGTTTATAGAATAGCTGGACTATGAGTTCTCTTTCCTTACTCACTAGCTTTTAACATACACTTGGACACTTTTTAAAATTTACTATTTGTTTTAAAATTTACTATTTATATATAGTTTTATTTGCTATTGTGCCCTCAGATCACTCAATGTGTCCATGAGTAGTGCTACAGCAATTGCTATGGCTCTTAGGTTCAGCCTTCCTGTGTTATATTTCCCTTCCCTGGACAGAATTTGGAATTTGAAAAATTAAGAATATTTTCAATGACAAGATCTTTGGGCTTCATCTGTGTGTGGTAGCCTTGCCAGAACTAGCTCTATCCTCCCACTAAATCTCCAGCCTACTGGTCCAGTTTGTCATAAATCAGAAGACATAACAGAGAAAAGTCTCCCCTTCCTCTTCATGTTGAGGAGGGAATGGGAGAAACACTTCACCTCCACAAAAGTCGTGGCTGGTCTTCCTTGATCCTCAGGGCCAGGGTAGCACTTTCCCAGGTATTAACATACTCAAATGCTCTTTATTTAGTTCCAAAAACCTTTTACTCATTCATGATGATTATTGCTTTATAACTACTGATAAGCACCAAACTCTGTACTATACCAATATTTCACTTTTGTCAGAACCTAAAATAGGAGGAAGGATAAAAAGTGATGCAATGACCCACATATAGAGAGGAGAGCTAGCTTTAGTGTAGCTGTTCCAAAAAAATCCAGTGCCTTGACTCATTTTGTATTTCTAATAGCCTCAAAAGATTAATATATTATTTTACTTTCACCCAAAAGAAATAAAATTGCATTGTAGACATTCAATGCAATTGCACATTGACATCTAAGTGTCAATGTGTCTATGGCTCAACTTCATGCAAATTTCTTTTTTCAGTTAATAGCCTGACCACATTCCTGAAAATGAGATATTATTTTTGTTCTCATAAGAAGAAACAAATGCAGCTCAAATATTATTTAGAAACCTACATGTGAATTCTCCAGAATGCAGTGAATCATGTAACTGGAAAAGACAACCTTACACAAGATTTTGAAGTAGTCAAATGCTTACCTTGCCCAAAATTTTTCTATCAAAATGGTAGATTCTGTCATCTCAGTTAGTAGTGAGCAACATCTTTCACCATCTTTGAAACCTTTTCTAAAGAAAATGCTGCTTCAGGAACATCCAAAACATTTAATATCTTACTTATGAAAAATATTAAAAGGAAAAATTAGACAAATTAGTGTATTCTATGGCACAGATTATTAAAGATGTGGTAGACTGGTAAAGTTTTTACTGTGAGCTGAACATGAAAGGTATTAGGTTAGTTTCATTCCCTACACACATACACATAAATCAAACAAATGGGTTAAAAACATATGATTACGAAAATGGCTTTGGGCTTCTTTACATTCTAATGTTAAACCTATCAGAAGAATATATATAATCAATGCCCATTTAAGTAACTTTAATATTGCTGTTAATATTTTTATTACTAATAACAACATGAATTGTACAACTCGATCACACTGACATTGATGATCCCTTTTACTCTGTAATATAGTGAAAGGTATCATGTGTAAACAAAGCAAATGGGAAAAGAACTGATTTCCTCATCCTTCAAAATACTGAAAAATGCATATTTTTCATAGGACTACACTTTCAAATACCTCATTTAAGACCTACCCTTCTAGAGCAGGCTACAAGTTTTATGGCTTCAAATATTCTAGGTTGTTTATACCTTTCTATTTTTGTTGCCAAATTTCTTAATGCTCATGCTTGAAATGGTAAATTAGTGCAGCTCTGCGTGCTGTGCCAGACCAAGGCCTGTGGTTGGATAGCCCCAGCAGCAAGTGAAAATGGACTCTATGATTAGATAGAGAGATAAAGGGCAAATAGAGCAGGGAGAAGGGGGGGTTTGGTGACAAGACCTATGAACCTCAAGAGGTGAGGAAACTGAAGCCCAGGGAAGTAAGACTGAACCATGTTCCACATGGAAAGCAAGGTAACCAGCCTCTTTTTCTCAGTCTTCAATAGTAAGGCCAGTTGTTCTCCAGGTACCCAGGCCTCAGCTGGAGGGATAAGGGATAAGGAGCAGAATGAAGACCCCATAATCTAAGGGAAAATCATCAGCAACCTGCTACATCACTTAGACACACACACAGGTCTGTGGGGCTGGCTGGGATCCACCCAAGGGTGCCAAGACATCTGGCAGAAGTGCTCACTGTGCCACTTTTCATCATTCACCAGCTGCCCTGGCTAGCCAGGGAGGTCCCAGGTGACTGGAGGTCATCAAATGTGAGGACCAGCTGCAAGAAGGGTTGGAAGGCCATAGAGCAGAGTGCCATCTTGAGTGCCATCACACCTCACGTACAGGACAACAAGGGGGATCAGGCCCATCCAGCAGGAGTTTATGGATGATGGTGCCAGCAAGAATCTGTGAAACCTTCGGTCAAAGTGTGTTACCATCCCCCAGATCCCGATGGCAGAGGGAGGAGTAGATATGGCTGCATGGTTTTGAAGGCAGTAAGCAGCACAATGGATCTAAATATTTCAGCCCAGGCACTGACACATGGGAATAATATGATGGAAGATAGGATGAAAATTTTCATTTTAAAAAAATCTGTGAATTAGTTAACTTTAAAAAAATGTGGCAAATAGCAGTACCACTGGTATGTATTTTAAAAATTACATTTGCAGCATCAAACCTTTTAGGTTAATAAGCAATCAAAGCTTACTCCACACTGTTAATAAAATCATGTTTATTAATATTATATATTAATCATTTCATGAACATATATTACATATCATTATTATAAAAATTGTATACCGTCCATGGAGAGACCAAGTGCTCAGAGCTGAATAATGGGCTCTTCTTAAGGTTAAAAGTCTCTATAGCACAAAAGGTCCAAGAAGTTAAATTCTAGATAAATCAGATTGGAGATCTCAATTCCAATTTGTCTTATTGTTCTATTTGCCATAATTCTTCTGTTTCTGTTTGACATTTGTTCTGTTCCTGCTTTCCATCTGGAAAGAGAAAAAATATTTACTCAATCCACATCTACCAAACATATTGACGTGGCAGCTGCTAAAGCATGAGAAATGTTTTTAAAAGAGACATTTTTAAATCTTATATTTAATCATGACTTATTTACCACAGAAAAAAAGAAAAAGACTGACTAACTAAGCAAAAATAAGCAAACACTATTCATTATATCAGCTGCTTCCAACGCATTGAATGGGAATGAAAGTGAAATTCGGTTGGAAAGATACTATGTGATATTGTAATTGTATACTATTGTCATAAACATGCACAGAGGCACAAGAGCTGTTAAGAGGGACTATGAAGAAAAGAAATTACATACCCTTTGGAGAATACCATAGCCAGAAGCTAACAAGGCAAAGCATGGTTGAGAAACTTGGCAAAGGAGACCTGTGTTTTGGATATAACTTTCAGTTCAGTCCCTTTGCTAGTTGCAGGAGATACCCCTGTGAACTACAAAAAAATCTGTAAGTTCCAGAAAAAATAGAAAATAAAGGAAAAGGATGAATCTTGGTCCCCCATCAAACATACATTTATTCTGTTGATATATAAGCAAAATCTTAACATAAAAATAGCTTTCAGACTGACATTTCCCTGAGTTTTACAAATTGTAAGAAGTGGAAGAGAAAAAAATCATTAATTGATGCCTCTAGTACATAATTCTAAAACAATAAAATTAAATAATTGCAATGAAGATTTTTTTAAAAATCTAGACTTCTAGGTAAAGAATACATATTTTATTGCATTACATTTCAACAAAAAATATTTATATAAGAAAATCAAGATAAAGAAGCTATGTTTGAATAACTTTACACATTTTCATGCATGCTGATAAAAAGCCAGGAAATTCAAAGTTAAGTATGACATTCCAACCTTAATGCATGTCCTGTTCTCAATCCTTCCCACCCCTAAGGTTATGATTAAGGAAAAAAATATTCATAAAACTTTGCAAGCATGATGAATCCCATCCCACCCTAACAATAGCTGTTCATTTCATTTGTCTATGATTATCCAAGAATACAGTTTCAAACTTTTTCTTCATCATGTAGTCCTGTATGGGGAAATATCAACAGTTGCTTCTTTAAACTCTTCAAATGGTGTGTAATACCACTGTAAATAAAAATGAACTTCACTTTACAGTCAGAACATACCTAGTTTTATTAGGTTTTTCCTGAAATATTGATTTTTCCTAATGATTTCCTGTGTCAGGGAATAATGATGTTACTGGATGACACATTTTTGTCTGAGAGAGCCAAGTTGTGAAACCTGATCTTTGTAAGTAGGTGCTTGTATTCAAATTGTAGTCCTGTTAATGGCAGATTGTGACACAGGAATGCATTAATACAGTCTGATGCAAGTAGGATCAGTGCCTGAAATGACTGATAGGATCAGACTGTAAAGCTGTGGCTCACTAGATATATTCTTGTTTTCAGAACAGAACTAGTCCCCCTGTTGAACTAGTAAGCTGGACTTCACCTGCTTTGTGAGCAGAGATTTCGCACATATATCATCTGCCTAAGGAATAAAGTTAACTCTTAAACTGTCCATACAGGTATACTATTTAGAAAAAAAAATTGCAGAGAGTTCTTACAGACTTAAACTCTAGTCACTGCACCAATTACACCCAGCTGTGTTTGCCTACATACTCTGGATATACATGTTACTGGATTTTTTAGTCTTTATTCATACATTGCTAATTCTAGAGCTAAGGCTCATCCTACAGAACTGAATCCAGTCTCTCCAAGCTTCTCACAGTCCATCAGGAGAGACAGACTTGAAGTAGGCCACAATGTTCACTACAAGTGCTCCTATTTCTGCAGGAATCAGAATGTCTCCATGATAACTTGATGCTTGGATAAGATCCAGCAGTTAGATAATAGGAGCCCATTTCTAATATCAATATTATTTTCCTTAACTGATGGAGTTGACCAATTCTTTCTGCAAATGAGACCTGGGGAAGTCAGGCTGAGGTGACTTTGTCCTCACCTCTATTCACTTCACCTGTCTCCAGTGTACCAAAGGCTTTCCCAGCAGTTTCAGTCAGCAAAGCACTGGTTCCTCTGGTCTGTATTAGCTTTGACCTTGACTTCATCAGCTTCCTCATTTCTGGTTTTGTTGCAAGTCATTCAAAAAAGTACTGACCATTTAATTCATTTCATACATTTTGTTAGGTCTCCCTCAGCTTCAATCAGACCAAGAACCTTTGAACATAAATTCTATCACAGTCCGGTGCTCACTGCCCATTTAACCTCATAATGCATTGAGACATTTGAGGACTCCTTGACTCTTCCAGTGATACCACCTTCAATCATATTTGCTATGCTTTCCCTTGAATACTGTGGCATTCTTCTAGCATCAAAATAACCAGTATTCAACTAGCTTTGCTTAAATATTCCATTTTTGTATTAATTCATTTGTGGTGTCCATAGTGCCTTCCTCTTTACCACTGATTGAGCAAGGGTCAAGATGAGATGTTGTCCAAACTCTCTCTATTCCCTTGTGAACTGGCCCCATCTCCACACATATATTCTGTACTGATCCTGTCTGACCTTTCAGGAATGCAAACTGTGAGTCCAACAGGACAGGAACTGGCCTGTGTTTTGAGGTAGTAAGGTCCTGATCCATGGACATTACTGTAATTTTAAGTTTAATGAGAAGATCGGACAGCTGCAATGTCAAAAATTTGAAAGAGATTACATTAGTGTCCCACAGACCCCATCTGTTTTTCTTATTCAGGCCAGAGTTTGAAAATGACAGCAACTGTCAAACTATTAATGGATGCGTTAAAGGAGAGAAGATTTTTGTCCATTCTACAAGAAAAGTGTAAACATTTTTTTCAGTTGCATAACTAACTTTTTGTGTTCTGGATGCCAGACAGTACCTTTCAGTACCATCCAGGTTTAATGAGTCATATCTGATGGAGACTATCCACATATTTCTGCATCTCAGGGTCACCACTCACTTCCAGTAAATTTTCCAGTAAAGTACAGGTCGCTGTTAAAATCTATAGCATCTCAATTAGTAATTCCAAATTGTTAGAGTGGCTGTATTTTCCTGTGTGATACTGCGGACAGTTATAAGCACAGGCACACAGCATACAAGGTGATAAAAGGGCTGGGCAGAAAAGGATATATATACTTTTCTGATAGGGCTAACAGATCAGAAAAGTTGTTGTGGTTTGAGTTTTAAACACAAACCCTACATGAGCATCAAGAATAATTTTATAGATATTTCTGAAGAATAATTTTGGAAATAGCTGCACAGTGGTTTGAAATTGTAGCCATCAGTTCCTAACAACTCTAAACACCTTGTAAGCAAATTTTTAATTGATAAGCAAGTGAAATAAAAATAAAAAGATAGGGTAAGAGAGGGGTGAAGGAAGGTAGCAGTCATAAAGCAAACTACATTCATATGTAAAACAAATCTATATCACCTAATCTGGTCTGAGACAATTCTGGAGTTACAAAGCAGCCTCTTATGAGAATTTATTCTGTTTCTCTGACATTCTTGCTTTGTCTAGACACCGAAAATCTGTGTCTTGAAGCACTGGATATTCGTTATACATTGTCTCAGCTCCATACTTTCCCCAAAGTGACAAAAATAACCAAATTTAAAAAGTGCCACATATTAGTGGTACCAGAGTTCATTGAGTTTATTCTATATAATCTAAAATATTTAATATGAGAGAAAAATCAATATTTTAGCAAAAAATGAGGAATAGAAAAGGATACAAAGCAGAAAGAAAAACAGCTTTATGAGAGGATTCACCTTGGTAACAAGTCTTCATTTTCTGCTAGGACCTCCCAGTCCTGTCATAGTTCTGTCTTTATTGCTTCCTTTAAGAAGTATTAGTATTTTATGATTTATGTTATATTACTTTGTGATACATTATTAGCTAGAAAAGCTTGTCCCTTTATGTTTTTGCAATATAAACTTCTTCCAGCTCTGTTTGCCTTTGTAGCTTGTATCCTGCAAAAATCTGCAACTAGAGAGGTGAGCAAGAGCTTCTTTCTGAAGATACCTTGGTGAAGGGCAGGTCTGTCCTCTACTAAGTGCCAGTTTCCTACAGGACAGTAAATTCACGTGAAATTTGAAGTAGAGGTGATGAGTTAATATTTTTCCATTATTTTATTTTACTATCTGAAGTAGTTGTATTTCCAAGATCATTTTGAGTTCTGTAGTGACATATATTTCCTGGCATTTGTCCTTAATTTATACCTCCATGACTTAAAATAAAATACTTGTCACCTCGGCTAAAAGGAGCCCAAATGAGTCATAATAGGTCCTTTGTGGGTCAGTCATAAATATATATATATTCTTTCTTCCACCGAGTGTTTTTGCATAACACTTAACATTTACAGCTTTTCAACTTACTTTTGGATGCTCTCTAGACAAAACCCCTTTCAACAGATGTTTTTCAGTCCCTCCTTGCCCCATTGCTTCATTCACCTGGTGTTTTATTGGACCATATTAGTTACAAATAAGCAAATCTCTGAGCGGCTCTCTCCTTGCTCACTAAGAAACCTCTTGGCCCTACTAAGAATAAGGCAGTGTCCGCGTTCTTCGGTATTTACCCAGCCTCGGGCAGGCTGTGGAAGCGGCCGCGGTGCCGCCTATCCCTCCCGCGGCAGCGGCGGCGGTGACGGCGCGGCACGATGGGGAGAGAGGGTGGCTGTCGGCCCGGAGGAGGCGAGGGGGTGGTGGCCATGTCCCCCCCGGTCCCCGCGGTGCTGCCACGGCCACGGGGTCCGGCCGCCCCTCTCCGGAGCTGTCCAGCGTCCCTGAGCTCCTGCGCACCTTCCGCAGCCCGCGCACCCCGCCCGCCCGCAAGAGGGGCGGAAAGTGACTTTCCCACTGCGCCTTTCCCCGGAAAGGGGATGCGTAGTTCTCTCGCTGAGTTGTCAATGACGGCAAATCCCGGTACGCGGCGGGAAATGTTTGCGGTCCTGTAGTCAAACAGGAAGTATTTTGGAGGAGCGGGATCCTTCGGCCGCCCACATCCACCTTCTTTGATCTCATGGGCTTTGAAACCCCCTTAGAAATTAGAGACTAATTAGCCCCAAAGCGAGAGTGACATCGATGCATGACAAAGGAGAAGATTAGGTTTTAAGAAGGCAGCTCAGGAGTGATGGACAGTGACTCCTGAGAGAGCTGTGTGTACAAATCGTGTGCCAAACAAAATCGATCAGACTCGACCTCGGTGTATCTGACGCTGCCGGGGATTGCCAGGGCCGGGGTGTTTATTTAGGGAGGGTCTACGGTGCGGGAGGGTGAAGATACAGCCCCTCTTCTAGTCTCCCAAGACAAAAGCAAAACAATCCCCAGCGTCTGTCCACAAGGAAACCTTGATCAAAGAAAGGTATTCAGTGGCGTTGGGTGTGTGTGTGGGGGAGTTGTGTTTATGTGCATTTCACGGTATTTTTGCGGCATGTATCCAGCGTTATCGCTGCGTGCGCTCACGTTGATTCCTCGGTGCTCTGCCGACGACCGGGACGACGCTACCAAAGGTGTAACCACTGCCCGGAGCAGCACCAGCTTATCCTCCTCTCACGGGCAGGAGGAAGGTGTTTCAGAAAAAGTGCTATGAGATTACCTGGACCGAAATGAGCTTTACGAAGCAGCCTTTTACTGGAAAGATATTTGAACTCTGATTGAAGGGGATTTAGGGGGAACGGAGAGACGATTCCAACAGTTACTACTGGGAATGCAATATCGGGTCCCCTACAATGCTTACTTAGGCTAATGGAGGTCCTGTCATTCAATTCCCTTTGCGCTGGGATACAGGGTAAACATTCCCCGGCGACCCTCTGCATGCAGGTCCGCTCTTCAGGACATCATTAAAAGCATACATGCAGTTGCCTGACATCAGTTGTCAGGCTGGCTCCCAGGGTTCAGAGATCCCTACAGAAAGCAGGAAAACAAGCCCAGTGGAGACCAGCTCCGCTGCTGGGGGCTTTAAGGAGGCTGAAAATCGTTTGGTTGCGGGTGTGTAAGAAGAGACAAAAGTGCTCAGCAGGTAAGAGCGGAGGGTTTTGCCAAGAAGGAACTGTCCTTGATCGCTGTGACAGGATTGACTCTCTGGGGACTCCTCTCTCGGGAGCGTCCACGCGTCCCCGAGGGGATTGCCTGTCTCCTCTCATCAGCATCACGGCGAGAAATTTTACAGCCGCTCTTTCTAGTCCTGCTAATCCTGTTATCCGGGGGGTTATAAATATTAACGTCGCTAGGGCTGGGGATGGGGACCAAAATAAGTCCTCTCTGAAGTAAGATGTCAGCCAGCCTTTTCCCAGCCCACCAGCTCCCGGGGCTGCTGGATGAGCTGCACGGCAGAGCTCCACAAGTGCCCTGCCCGGAGGGGCTGCTGGGCACCTCGGTGCTGGATTTCGTGTCCGACCTCTCCCTGGGCAACCCCCAGGGAGCCCCCGGGGCCGGGGCGGGCCTGGGGCTCTGCGAGGTCACAGCCGGGCCTCCCTTCGGGGACAGAGTCCTGTCGATTCGGGAAGGGATGGCCCGGGGTTTGCCCCTGGCTGCTTTCGGAGATGGAGATCCCGAAGACGAAGAAGAAGAAGAGGAAAGGATGCCCAGCGTATCCCTCCTGGACAGACCTAGGAGAAAACGGGTTATCACCTACGCCCAGCGCCAGGCTGCCAACATACGGGAGAGGAAGAGGATGTTCAACCTCAACGAGGCGTTTGATCAGCTCAGGAAGAAGGTGCCCACCTTCGCCTACGAGAAGAGGCTCTCTCGGATAGAGACCTTGCGCCTGGCCATAGTGTACATTTCCTTCATGACTGAGCTCCTGGACGGATACAGCAGACAGGAAGCGAGCTAGGGAGCGCCCGGGGCCGGCGGGATGCGGCTGGGGCCGGGCGTCACCCGCGGCAGCGAGCAGGTGGCCTCGGCGCCTCCCTCCTTGGGGAAGCAGAGCCGTGGCTCCTGCCTCGCCTTCTCACACCGCAGCCAGGACCGTGTAGGTGCGGGATGCAAAACCAGGAGTGTTTGGAGAAGCGTGCACTGAGGTCGGGAGGAGTTGGGGAAAAGATGGATGGAGAGGCTCAGTGTGTTGCAGATTTGTTAATATTTATATTTTTTGTAAACAGAAGAGGAGGGGGGAGGAAATGAAGGTTCGAGGCCTTTTGGTTTGTATTATGTTGCCTGCTTGCTTTAATGTCTTTCCAATTTGTTGCTTTGGAGAAATACTGGGCCGGGGCTGTGCAGCCTTTCCAACGTGCAAAACGGGTTTCCATCGGGTTCGGTTCCTGCCCAGCTGCTTGCCAGGGAAATCTTGCCCTGTGCATTTTTACCCAGCGCTTTCTGCCTCTTAAAAATAAACAACAACTCCCTTTTTCTTTGAAATCCAGCCTGCCAAGTCCACGCCGTGTGTCACGGGGCCAGAGAAGCCGAACATCTGGACACAACCGCTTGTTGTCACGATTTTCTTCCCGAGCGGCTCTGTCCTTGCGTGTGGGCGGCCAGCGCCGTCTCTCGCAGCGGGCGGGAGCTGGCGCAGGAGCGCCCGGCCGGGCCGGCCCAGCCCGGCGGGGCGAGGTGCGGCTGCCCGGGATGCCCCGCAGCCTTCCCGGTACCGGCGAGGCCGGCCTGGGCAGGCGGCTGCGCCCTCCTGAGAGAGAAAACTTGAGTCCGTGGGCTTTGGTTTTGGGGACGTCAAGCGGAGACGTTTTCTCTCTCGCGGCACATCCCCTTACAAACGCGCACACACACGCCCCCAGGCACACACGTTTCACCTCTGCAGGGAATAAAAATGATGAAATACATTCTGAAAAGCCGGGGCGGGAGGAAAGGTGGAAGCCCGTGGCTGGCATACCCCGGGGATGGATATAGGGTCCACCCGGGGATCTCTATCTCGCATTACCGACTGATGCCTTCCTTCGCAGGCATCTCTGAAAAGCGGCGAGGTGTCGGGAGAGCGGCAGCGGTGGGAGGTGGCCGCGACCGGGCTGGGAGTGGGGCCCAGGGTCTCCCCTAGAAGCTTCTCCGACCCACCTTGATGTGCCTCTGCCCTCCCTTCCCTCTCCTCTCCTCTCTTCTCTCTGCTGCGGGCACCTTCCTTTGCTGCTGCTGGGAAGGACCTGGATTTCTCCCCCCGGTCGCAGCGGACGGGCAGCAGCCAGCCTGCTCAGAGCCCGGTCTACTCACATTAAACTGTCCATTCAGAGCAGTGGTTCTGCTTGACTTCGTAGGACAGTCTTTATCTCCATTATAAAATTACCGTGATATTAGTAAAATCAAGATTTACCCTGCATTCAGGCTAGTACAACTAGGATCCTATGTCTCTTATTTCTTCTCTCGTGTTTTGTCAGCTCTGTCGTGCTTCTTCTCCTTTTTCTCATTCTGTTCACTTTAATATTATCATGAGAGATCTAATATCCTGTATCAATACTCTAATATTCTTTCTCTTTTCACTTGTTTCCTTGGTTTCTTTTTCTACTTCTTTTTGTTGACCTCGCTGACTCCACACATTGCATCTGCTCTCCATTTGTCAAAACGCTTTTTTTTCCAAGAGGCAGTTGGATAGTTAGCGCAGCTGGATCCTTTCTAGGAACTGGGGGGTTTCACCTCCTCAGATGGTTTTGTGTTGTCAAAACGCTTGTTTTCTTTTCTTTCTTTTCTTTTTTTTTTTTTTCCTAAAAATAAAACAAGGAAAGGAACTATGAATGAACAATGTTCCAAAATCAACAATTGTTTGCATAACCCAATCTCATTTTAGTTGCCATTATTTCAGGCAAAATGATGAAGACAAATTCTTTAAAGAACAATGAAATATGTAATTTAATATTCACTTCTTACCACTGTTTCTCTATGATCTCTCACAGTATGATTATATAACTTTTCATAATTTTTCTTGCTCATGTCGTTGGATAAAATTAGAACTCTATATGTTATAGAGTCTTAAGTGAGGAGATTCATAATGTAAACATGTCTGTAACAGATAATTCAAAAATTATTGGTTTGCTCTTCTTGGTTTAATAACAAAACACCGGAATTTGTTCAAGATCCAAGTTTTTTCATGGTTATGTTAGAGACTAGAGAAAAGCAGAAAGAATATGTTACATTTTATTTTAAAATACAAATGGATCTTGCATTTTGAATCCTGATTTCTAATGGATCACTGGAAATTTTGCAGCAATACAAACAGTATTCTTCTAGCATTAACATTCAGTAACAGTAACATTCTTCTATGAACCACTGATGCTAAAAACATTAGAAATTAAAAATGCAGTTGTGGCATAAGCTAATGAACACAATATGTAAACAACACAGAAAAAATATCAATATGTATTTTGAGCTGCCTCTGGGCCACACATTGATTTATATGACCTGAGAACCTGATGAAATGGGATTTTTTTGTTTGTTTTATGCTTTTCCAAAATTGATGAAGATTTACCAAAAAAAGCAACCTAAATGCAATTTTTTCCAAGGAACCCGTGTTGAAACTAAAGCATATCCTTACACCCATGAAGAGCTCAGTGAAACAGCAAGATGCCATAGTGACCCATCACTTGGCCCCTGTGGATGTGTCAAAATCCTGGAAGTTTAGTCTGGTAAGAAAATAAACCAATTATGGGAACATTGCAGACAAGCTTCTTGCTGGAGTGCAATCCTGTCTCACTGAAATAACAAAACTGTGGGGTCCTTTCTCCCCTAATCCTTGTCTCAGTCCAAGGTAGCTGCATTCTAATCTGTGGAATCAGTACAGTGCAACAGCCTGTCAGGCTTGGGAAGACAGTGAAACCCCAGCCTTAACAGAGTGCAGGAGTGCTGCTAACTTCAGCAAGGCTTGGATTTCACCCACTGGAGTGAAATGCTCCCCTGCTCAGAATGCCTGCTGCCACCAAGGCTGAGTCCAGCTCCTCGGTGTCCCCAAAGCACAGTGCCATTATCACCGCATTAAGAACAAAAACTGACAGTGTCAATTACTTCTGGGAAAAGATAATAAGGGGCTTTTTAAAGCCTTAGAACTGTTTGATCATAGCCCATTTTTAGACCCTGGTCTGAGGCTGGTTTGTTTATGCTGTCTTTGGCCACTGAAAACTGACTTTGTTAGAAATTTGAGTTCCCTTAAAGCTATCATGTTACAATTAGTATTCAGACAAGTAAACCAAAAAAATAAGACTAAATGAAATCATATTTGAGAGACATTTTGTAGCTTTCAAAGAGAAGTATAAATAATCAAATGATTTTGCAATCTCTAGTTAGATTGATCTTGTTTTACAGCTGCTGAACCTGAAAGGAGGTTGAAGGAAACTGGTGCTGGAAACAGAACAAAATATTATGATAGCACTGCAAACTTCTGCATCCCCTCTCTGATCAGCTACTATGGTCCCATGATTGGTGTTTATTATCACATTTGTCAGCTTTTCCATTGTAAACACTCAAGTGTGGAGGGTTTATAACTCAGCTATAAAAAAATCCCTCCAGGATGAAACTTGATAAGTGAAGTTTTAGTCCAACAACATTTTTTTTTTCTTTTACAAACTTTAAAATAAATTAGTTTTTGAAGTCATGGAGGTAATAAGCAAAAGTAATGGAAAAGCGGCTTTGATTTCTTTTTCAATAGGTGATTCTTCTCAAAGAGAATTTCTCTACGACCCTACTGGTCTTTTCAATTAACTTGGACTTCCTTTTTTTGGTGGGCTGCTTTTTTTTTGTTGTTGTTAATTAAAAATAGGTAAAATACTGAAGCTTAAAATGTGACTGCTGTGCATGCTGAGTCCCTGTTTTCACAGGAATTTGTTGTCTTACTAGGTTTGAATGCTACTAATCTGTAACAATGACAGCCAAGCTTTTCCTAGTAATAGAAGAGGATAGTTACAAGGGTGGATTGGTGTGCTGGCTATGCTTTTTTTGTAGTAGAGTAAATTTGTGCTTTTTCTAAAAACTTGCTGAATATATAGTCAGATTATTTGCTCTTCAACTCTGTTGCAAAAAAATGCTTGTTGCAGATAATGAGATGAACATTTGTCACAGCAATATATCCAGGATAAAAGAATAGACAGAATAAAAATATTCAATTGTAATTACCTAGAATTTTAGCTTTTTAAGAAGTTCAGCTCAGATCCTATTTTTTAGTAATTTTTAGTATTTTCATCCAAATTTGTATTTCATCCAAATTTTGCTTTTCCCCTTCTCTATCCTAGTTTCAATGGTCAGCTTTTCTCTGTCTGGCACTGAATTTCACGCCCTTGAATTTTTCATACTACTCACTCTGCTAATCACCAGCTACAGTCCAGTTCAGTGGTCCTTACATACCTGAAATTCCTATTTTCTTCAAAGAAGTCAAAATAGGGAAGTAATTCTGTTATCTTTACTTTTTTTAGTACCGTTTTCCACATTAATATATACTTATAAAGACTGTAACATATTCAAATTGTTGTGTGCATTATATTACCTTAGTGTGCCTTTTGCTGGTCTCGAAGGCTTCAGTGCCACAACAGGGACACAAACCATGTCCTCCCATGCTGAGGGGTTTTGAATGGTTCACACAAAGAGTTGTTGCACTGCAGAAAGTCAGGCTTCATTATTGTCACCCATTACTTTATTTCAAGCAAATAATCAGACACACTGAGATTCTAGGCCTGTTTATGTTTTTTGTCATACCTCTGCCATAATTTCAAAAAGAGAGATGAAGAGTATCCTGCTGGTTTAACTGTCTCTCCTTAGCTCTGAAAGCAGAAGAAAGATAATAACTGTCCCTATGAGTTCCCATCTTCTCTTGCTCCAAGCCTTACACCCCTGTGAGGACAAGTAGTACATTTTAAGATTTTCTACACAGCAAAGAGGAAATCTGTGAACGAAGAGTCTTCAACATAAACACTGAGAGAGGTTAATTCAGATGTTGATATTCGCAGTAGCTATAGATCAAAGGATACAGGAGTAGATGTACCAGAGCAATCACCATTACTGCTTGAACTTCTCAGGTTCATGTGGGATAGATGTTGTCTTTGATCCGCTAAAAGACAGTTTAGCAAAGGCTTTCAAATCAACTAACGATTTATGATTGTTCAGTATTTTGTGTGGCCAAGATGAGATATCATATAAAGATCCTGATGTCACTGCTGAAATAAAAGCTGTGGCCAGAAGCCATAGCCGTTATTTTGGTGTTTGATGGTGAAATGGAGGTGTGAAGCTCCACCAGTCCTTTTCTCTTCAGCTGTGAATAGTGATTGCAGTGAAATTATTGCTCATATCTAGTGTTGCTGGGGAACTATATCACATTTTACAGTGCCCTGGGTTTCCTATTCAACCTCTTAGGGGCTTGGCAGAGATGTTTCCATGTGGAAACATGTAAAGAAGGCACTGGGCCTTGTTCCCAGAGCCCTGCAGTGGGAAAGGGTCATGCTCTCTCCAAGGGGTATTTCTGGGTGAAGTGCCATCTGCACCCTAAAAAATATGCCAAGAGACTAGAAATGTAAAGAAAAGTTTCATTAAACAGAAACTTTTGCAAGTGTAAGGGAAGACTCAACAAAGCCTTGGCACCAACCCTAGACCTGGTGGCTCTTTGAATTTGCCTTTTAACCCTCTACTGCTCTACTCTCCTCCCTTCTGGCAAACAGAAGGCCCTTATACTTCACAGAATGTCTCCTTTAGAACACATTTATTTGGGAAAAGAATGTAAGACCTGGTAGAGCTAGATCCAGCCACAGCTCAGCAGATTTCATGTTTCTAGTGCGCTATATTTTCTACTAAAGCTGGCGCCAGCGATCACTTTCTGCCATTCAGTCCACTCCGAGTGGTTGTATATTTTCTTAACGAGGATCTGAAATCAGCCTCTTTCACTTAACTGACAGTCTGCCAGAATTATGCCATCTTTCCAAATGCAGAGATCATATGATCCATCTGTTGTCTGCAGCCATTGAGGGGAAATATTTTCCAAAGAGAAATGTGGGTTGGTCCCAAAAGTATGTAATTACCCAAATGCTGAAGTGTTTCAGATGTTTCAAGGTGCTCTTGGGCCTGGTCTTGGGCATTGAAGCTCCTATGAAGTTTTTTAGGATAACGTACATAACTAAGTCATTGTGTTGCCAGGAAATTTTCGGAGTACAGGCGTAATTTTTAAATTATTTTTAAATAACTTTGAGCTGAATCAGATATTTAGGCTCAGCAACATCATCTGAGAACATTTGTGAGTACTTACAATTTTAATAGTTCACTTTTTTTGTTGTTAATATTATCATATATGATACAAAATATAAAGAGCTTTAAGTGAATATGCAGAAAGATGTTTTAATCTATTTTTATAATTATTTAATTATATGCTAGAATACTGCAGCAACTCTGCAACATCACTGACTCATAACTTTGCAAACTACCAGATGTAAAAGAAGTTGTAGGGTGATGAATGATAGTAATGGAGGAAAAAAAGGGAAAAGATGATTGAGAGACTGTAAAACGAAGGGCTATCTCAGATCGTTCTCTGCCTTGCATGAAGGCGTGTGGAATTCATTTCATATTACATCTGACTCGTTTAAATTTTCTTTGCAGATATCTTGAATATGATTAAACTGACAGTTTAGGCCCTCATCAGGTGCCGCCTCCTTGGCATACAGAACCCAAATTTTAATCACGAGCAAATGGAATTTTCTCTGAAGTACTGATAACTGTGCTCGAACTACTGAACCAGTCCTTGGTAAGATGGACTTTAGGTCCTATAGCTGCAAACACTTTTACCAGCTCCAAGGTATTAAATTTGGAAACATACATCTATTCATTGCTTTATTCTGTCAGCTGTACTTGGGTTGACAACAGCATGTTATATGTTTCAGATATCCAGGAAAAGAGTGATTTCAGCATCCCCTCTCAGATCACAGCTGCCATGCCTATGGACTGAACCACATTATGCTGAGGAAGTTCTGTGATGTTAATAGCATGAGGTTTGCCCTTAGAGAGAAACAAGTTCTACCAAAGCTATAATGACAACACACTGCATTCATCATATTTTAAAAATTTAAAATGTGCAGGCATATCTCCTGAAATACATACACCGAACCAAACCCAAAAAACCCCAAACAAACTAACCAAAACAAAATCAGATAAATTTCTCATCTTGTTTTTGAGAGTAGTAGAAACACAAATCTTTGGCATACCTTTGGTCAAATTATTTGAAGGATGCTGTGCATGACCCAGATATTTGACTGGAGAGCATTTTGGTGTATAAGAACAGTGGGTTTTGCCTTCAAGCTGGAAAGACATGATAGATATCTGAAAAGGACACTGCAAAGGAAAAGTTCCAATGACATTCACTTCCATCCTGCTTCCCCTTACAGAACACTGTCCTTGTGAAGCTATGGGCCATTAGAAATATTTATTGTGAGGGTTTCTGAATCACCTCCATGGCACATGAATGTGGTCTCGGGATCACCATTTATGGTTGTGATGCGAGCAGTGAAACAGGACTCATGGACTTCAATATCAGAAGGTTTAATGATTTATTAAAGTTGACTCCATTCTTTCTGGGCTTGTGCTATTTCTGCCCAGGTGAAGAGCATGCTGCTTCTTCTTCCCTGCTCCTTGCAGAACCTCATCTTCCCCCAATCCTTCTCATACCAGAGAGATAACAAAACTTCACCCATTGGTTAGGAAAGAGAAACAAATCTCCATCTCATGAGAGACAGAGACACAGGAGAGAATTGTTTTCAGAACTTTGTGCTCCGCTTTCTCTACTTTCTCAGAGAATATTTCTCTGCAGGGAAAAATATATAATATGTTCATACAACACATAAACACCAAATATCACCTCAAAGATGCAGTGTGACCTCAGAGATGAAAAGAGAAGACCTCATGCCCAAAGTATTTTCTTTTGCTGAAAACGTCCAGTGACACATTTTCAAGTGACAGACAGTCTGCACAGAGGTTGGTAAAGATCACCTTGCAGTAGCATGGTGGAAATACAGGTGACACCATGGAGGCTTCTTAGCGAGAGTCTATGGAAAATTCAAACCTATATTTGCTGTGGTTTGTCTCCACTCCATGTATAATGCTGCTACTGCCTGCATGGCATTGCTCTCCTGCATCTGTATTGCAATGGGGTGGTGCTTATCTGCATCATTTATGGTGCCACAGCTGTTACTGGGGAGCTGCTAATCCATTCCCTTCAATTTTGATGCCTTTACAGTAGCACCTATTCCAGCATGGATTTCACATGCCATTTTCAAACTCTCTTGAGAAAAGTTTAATGGCAACTTTTTGTCATATAATATTTTGCTAAATTCTATGGATTAAGGAGTAGCAGAAATGCTTTTTCCTCAGTGATAAGTTTGGGAGGGATATGTGCAAAGAAATATAACGCCTCCCATTCCCACAACCACAAGGAATGATAAAGCATCTTCTACTTCTTTACAGCAGTGCAACTTGTTTCTTATGCACATTAGATCTGTGGGAATACGAAGGGCTGTTTCTCGCAGTAATAGCTGAGTGGCTGTATTGCCTTTTCTCCTCCTATCTACATGCCTTTGGGTTGGCCCCTTACCCTTAACGTGAGCAATTATGAAGTGTTTCCTATCATACATGTGATTTAGCATTAAGAACTTAATTTCCCAACAGTGCATCTAATCTTTAAAGATGGCTATTTTTCTTCTTTTTTTGGATGAGATTTCCTACCCACAGTGAATTCTGTGAGGAAATGGTAGGACTTAGACAGTTAACCTGCCAGCTACACTAACAAATCAGATAGTTTGACATCTAGACCAATTAGTTCCTGCAATGAACTGACAACATGAAACCACAGATGGAAGGATTTGGTGTTGCAAAATTTTACCTGCCAAATTGGAGGCTATGATGTCCTCTCGGAAGAAACAGCCTATTCTGGGATGCATCCTCAAGAAGGAGAATGTGGCAGCTGTTTCACTTTTTACAGCAACATGACACAGTGTTATAGGAAAGAAAATACAGAGAGTTATCTTAGTTGATTGAAATTAAGCCAAATGACAGTGTGCCATACCACAGCCACTCAATTACATACGTTGAACGTAGATAAAGTTGTAGTTACCCATAATGGACTTTGGCCAAAAGACATCATGAATCTTTCCAAGACACTAAAGGATTTTCGCTGACCAAAACTTTAACATGTTGGCAGATAACTGCTAGGTTGAAGGCCATTTGGGGATAACAAAAATAGATCATAAATGTCACTGTAGATAGCGTATGGCTGTAAGCCACTGAAATATGATTGATCAAACTTCTATCTCTTTGGAAGGAATGATGACCATTTTACTGTCAAATATCCCAGACTCAGCAAAAATTCCTGCAGACATGTCATTCAAATTACTCAAACCTCTGATACAGTGATTACAAGGAAGCAGCACAGTAAGCTCTGAAAGGCTGTAGCTTGTATTAATACTGGTTTCTTTTTTATTAAACTGGATGCTCTAAGCACTATGCATTCTTGTAGAGAAAAGGATTACCATTACTGAATTATAAAGTTGATTGTTTTGAATTAAAGCTCTTGCTATATTCCACTGAACATCCTCTACCTTCAAATTAATTACAGCATCTGCTGTTGCCAAGAGCTGTATTAGTACTTTGGCAAAGTGTGCAAAACAAAGCCTAACATTAGATCAGACATTAGAAAATGTCATAAGTTGCTCAAGTACGAAGTGAGGCATAAACCTAAACATATTTTAGAGTCAAAAGAGTATTTTGGAATTAGGTCTCTGCTCTGACTTTGAAAACCTGGGCCATTTCTTACTGCTTAGGGTCCACTCCATCTATGCCCTACCGAGCTCAAAGCATCCTTGCACTTACTAGGTCAGCAACAACATTTCTACTATGCAGCAAAATGTGGATGTTTTGAAGACTAAAAATTAATTACAGCCTCATTGAAAAGGATTGTTTTAATAATGAAAAATTCCACAAGTTCCCCTAAATATTCGAGAACAATGACTGATGCTTTACTCCCAAGGCAGCCTTTCTTACATAGCTCTTATACTCTTAGGCTGGACCAATTATAATTTTTATTCCATTTAAAGTTTAATTGACCCTTTTTAAGACTTGATCCAAAGGCCACTGAAACAGTCTCCTTGACATCAAAGGATTTTGGATCAAGTCCTTAATGAATGTAAGCACAAATATTCTAAAAGGAGAAACAAATATTTCTCTGCTTCTGACATGAACTATTTTTAGTGCTGCAAGGTCAGATGGTAGATTTTGGCATGAGAATGTTTGATATAGATAATTTTCAAGGCAGAAGCAGTACAGTATTTTGCATAACTACAAGTACAGATGTTTGTTTGGAGGTCAGAGTTCATAAATAGCCAAGTATGGACGCAAATACGTGAAGAGTGAATGTGTGCTAATTTATTTTAACATACTAAGAAACTACTACCTCTCTGGAAAATTGCCTTTGGAATTTGGGAACTGAGATCTGTGCTGTAGATCAGCTTCATTGTTGACTTACTGTAAGATCTTTGGTAAGAAAACAAAGCCAGGTTGTGGACCTATGGACAGATCAGTCCTTTGTGAGCAAGGTAACCTAATCATAATCCTATATTCTGGAGGAAGAAAAATGAGATTGGGGCTGTAAAATGAGGAATAATGAGGGGTAGCAGATCTTTAGGCATCATAGCTGATAGCCCATAGCACAAAACAATTATATCTCCTGATGTAGAAGGGAATATGGAAATTTTGATCCATGCTGACTGCCTTTTCTGAAAGGAAATACAGCATGGCAGAGAGGGAAATAAACCCCTGCTCCCTCAAAAGGTTTTCTAGCTCTAGCTGGGTACCCTTGGAAGTAAGGTAATTGTGTAAAGAGTGAGATGGGTGCTCATTTCTGTGAACCTCTCCCCTCCAGGGTCCCCTCCTCTGCATGGCTGCATTCAGCCTGTGTGGCCTGTGGCAGGGAGGAGAAGATGGACAGGTTCCAACCTGGAGACCTGGCATTCAATCAGCCTAACAATCAAAACCAAAACCCATTTCCTTTCCCCAGGAAAGCATATGTGTATGTTGGGATGACCTTCCATGCTCTTTCCCTCACACCAGAATTTGGTGCCTGCTTCAGATGTAAAAAACAGCTTGTTAACCTGCCTATTGAACTTCTATGTTCATTTATGAGTTATGGTTATTTCTCACTTTTTCATTTTCATCTGTGAGATTCCAAGAGCACCTGAAGTCCTAAGAGAGACCACATAGAGTAGGAAGTGTGGGGGGGATTTTTCCCAGGGTTACAGACATAGTTAGCAGGGTGAAAGCTGACTTCCATGCTGAAATTCTGTCTATGAAGCTCTGATTCTAATTGCTTGAGCTGTGGGGAATTTGAGTCCACACATAAGAAGAAGATTTTATGGAATGTTTTATCCATCACCAGTGCTGGAGATGCACCCTCCCCCACCTTGGAAGAAAAAAAGTAGAATTTGTGGCTAAAAGGCCTGAAGTTTAACGGAGTTTCCATGGGCCAAGTGTACTGAGAGATTGAATAGATAGATTTGAGTAATGTGTGGGAGCAGGAAGAATACAAGAAAAAATATATTTATGTAGTTCAGGAAAGATGGAAGAGATGGAAAAAAAAAATCAAAGGAGCTGAAATAGCCAATAAGTGCCATTATTAATATAAATAACTATTATCCCCTGGAGTCTAGATAAGATTGTTTTACTAAGTGGTCTTTTCAGATTTAGAGGTGAAACCGCATAAGCATGACCCAGAGCCATAATTAGGGGCAGAGCTCCACCACAGCATTAGATATGTTGATCTCTTGTGATGGCAAGGACTGGTCTTGCCCAGGATACATGAGAGGATACCACTCAGCCTTCCACAAAGGTACTTAGGATCTGCTTAAACAGCCCCATCCACTGGCCACAAATTATTTCTGGAGCTGAATAGAAGATTTTATATAAAAGCGCCTGTTGAAAATAATCACAGATCTTAATTTTTTGGGACACCTGTCTCTTATGTGGGATTGCTAGTTTACCAGTAGGATACAGGCATTTCTTGGCCTTGCACAGAGTCGAGAGCTGGGAGGAGAAGGCGGATGCAGGAGACGCCGAAGGCCGGTGCGCGGGGGGCGCAGCGCTCCCTGCCGCCGGCCCAGGGGCGGGAAGGATGGGCACAATCTGGGAACAACCCTGTCACATCCTTTCGCGGCAGCAAGCTGCTAGGACTTCTACATGAGCGGCCACATGACAGCGACCTTAAAAATTAAATAACCATCATTGTAGCAATTTTGACAACGAAACTGACTCGTTAGAGGAACTCCGCGTTATCCATCTGCTTTCCAGAGCTTCCGAACGAAGCGAGTGTCAAAGCGCCGACAGCTAGAAGCCCATCCGTGGGACGTGTCCGTAGGTCCGCGGGGGATCCTTGTGCCGGATCTCTCCGCAGGACCCAGCACGGCCGCCCAGGGGTGGGCAGCCTGGGGCCGCCTCAGCGAGAAAAAACCCTCGGGGCTCGCTGAAACACGGGCGAACAGAGCCGGGAGCGGACGGGCAGCCCCTCACACCCCAAAACCAGGGTGACCCAGCCTGACGGGGCTCTGGCCGGGGCGGGAGCGGCTCGCCCGGAGGCCGCGGGGAATCGTGCCCTCCGGTGGCCGCCGGCCGCACAGCCCGGCCCGGCCCCGGGGCCGCCCGCAGCCCCAGCCCGGCCCGCGGAGCCGCGCCCGGCCCAGGTAGGGAGCACGAATAACGGGAGATGCTTGCCAGCTTTTCCGCGTCCTTGGTTGTATGAGCTGCCGCGGTGATAGGAGGGAAAAAGGAGGCGAAAGAAGACGAGAAAAGGGCCCCGCTCTCATACCCGTTATGTATTCATTCTGCCCGTTTGCTGTTGCTGAGCAGAAATTTGTACCGGTGAGAGTTCTCAGCCGGTGTGCTTTCTAGCAAACTACAGCATAAAGGCCAGTGGGAAAAGATACTAGGTGCTCCCTCGTCCCTTTTGAAGGGATATGGTCCTGACCAAGCTTTCACCTAGAATCCATAGGAATTAAAATACCTGGCTGTGGAAACTAGTAGGGAAACTTCAATTGATTTCAATGATCTTTGCAATATAAAGATAAAACCTCTAAGAAAACACCCAGCTGAAGGCTTCAGCATCAAAACGCACAGGCAGGCTGTCTCTAGGCATGCATGTATGTAACACATTGCTCAATATTCCAAGGAATCACCAGCAGTGAGAGTTTTACCACCGTGAACAGCCTTTGTGACCTAAATTACATGTGTGTGTGCTTGCTGTATGGGGAATGCAGAACAGCCTTATTGCAATCCAACTGTAGTTTGTGTGTATGCACAATGTGTATAACACATTGATACGGGGCAACATTGTAGTTACAACCACCAGACCTTGAGCACATTTAGTGCTTAAACTTCTGCACTGATTTATAAACAGGCAGCCAAAATCAGGCCTTTCATTCATTCATACATTCATTCATTCTTAGAAATCAAGGAAAGAATTAACCTTTTGACCTCAAAA
>VYXD01014804.1:1922712-1937045 GCA_013397195.1 Hylia prasina | reverse complement strand
TCTTCTTTCCTTTCTTTCCTTCTTTCTTTCCTTCTTTCTCTTTGTCTCTCTCTCTCTTTCTCTTCCTCTGTCAATTCTTGAGCCGATGACTATTTGAAAGATGGAGTTAGGGACTGGTAGATTCCTAAAATACTACGGGGCTTGGATCCATGGAAAAGAAAAGAAGAGCAGGGTATCAGGAAGAGGGTGCTTGATGAAGCATGTGTCAGATTCTGCAGTTCAGGCAATTAAAACTCGATTCTGATCAAAGGGCTTCATAAATCACCAGCAGAAGTGATCCAGGCAGAGACGGCTGTCTGTGTGAGCAAGCGGGGGGCAGCTTCTTATCCCCACCTTTCAGACGCTATCATCCTCTCATGGAGTCTCACTGGGAGTGGATTTTTCCTGCTGTTTTATGGAGGCTTGTTTATTTATGGAAGCATTTCAATAAGAAAAAAATATATGGAAGGAGTTTGTGATCATGGGTAACTATCCCAGGAACAGAGGTGCCACAGAATTTTTTTTCCTGATTACAGAAAAAATGCCAGATGCCGAGGAAATAGTGACAAAAAAATATTTCCCTTGTCCTTAAGAATGAAGCATGAGATGTCTGACTATCTGTGCTGGCCTCAGCCCTCAGCCTTGAGTGCAGAACAGAGAGCTCATATCCAGGAGCTCCTGATTTTGCTGTCAGCTGGCTCCACTGCAGCAAAAGGGAGAGGTGGAAGGGAAAAAGGAGAAGGGAAAAGGATTTTGCATCTGAGTGAAGGCAAAGCCTCTTCATTCTTGGAGCAGAACACAGGGAATTCACACAGCCCAGTTTTTGCCAGCCCTTGTCTGTGAGCAGTCCTCAGGTGTCAAGGACACTCCCGCCATTCACCTCCCCACTAGGGCATCCTCCTATGTCAGGTTTGGTGTACTGTAGGAGATTAAAGCCTGAAGGGCTGCTCTTTGATAGTGGGATTTAGGGGTGAACATATAAGTGCTCTCAAGACACTTGTCAAATTTGAGTGCTTTCTGGTGTGATTTATGGCAAGAGGCTCCTTTCTGACACTTCCAGATGCCAAACCTTTCACCTTGCAGAAAAACATGCTTGCAATAGCCCGGGTGAGTTTAAGCCTGCTCTTTAAAACAGCTGCTCTGGGGTAATAAGGTGGCAGGCAAGCCCAGTAAGGAACCTTTTTATGAGGTTTGCCCGTGTTTGAATGGTTTCTACAGTCTCCTTCCAGCATCCAGGCTATCCACTGACATGCAACACTGAACCTGTCCTATCCCTACAGAGGAATGTATGTTACCTTTTCTCTCACCACACCACTCCTTTGGATTGCTTCAATTTGGACTTCAGCCAGCTTGCAAACCTTTCTCTGCCTGGTTTGTCACTTGACCAGCTGAATCATCAAGAGACTCTGAAGCTCCTTTTAATACAAGGCTTTTCAGAGATTTCTCTGAACAGAGGGCAAATATGGAGTGAGAATTTGAGACAAGGGGTATTCATCTTCAGAGTCCATAAATCACCATGAACTCTCCCAGGCTACTCCAACAAGCCTGGGATTCCCTTGCCAGAGATGAGTCACAGATAAATTACCCAAGGCCCAGAGAACAAAAGGTTTGGCCAAAAGCTGCAAGGGGACGGGTGTTCTCCAAAAAGTAGCAGAAGCCTTGCAAACACGACTCTCAATGGATGGTGGAGTCTGATCTGCATTCCTGGTTCTCATGAACAGCAGGAAATAAAACCAAAAATAGATCAAAATTCACTGTGTGTTAACTTCTTTCCTGCATTTCTTGGCAGGTGGTCTCAGATGTTTGATCTCACTAAGAGACAGTTTTCTATCTGAAAATGAAATAGCCCCTCCTCTCAAACTAAACGCATCAGCAAAAGCAATTAACATTGATCTTGGCTAGGATTAGGTGGGGAAAGAACTATCATTGTGTTAGGGTGCTATCATTGCAACAACAGCTGTCATCTGATCACTTCCTCTGTGGAATGTCAAGATCATCTAATAAGGCTAATTTTTTTTTATATTTTTCATTGCTGTGATCAAATTATGCCATATGGAATAAAAACAATGAGAGAAAGTGAGAGGAAGGAAGGAGAGAAAGAGGAAAGAAAGAAAGAAAGATGAAAGAAAAGAAAGAAAGNAAGAAAGAAAGAAAGAAAGAAAGAAAGAAAGAAAGAAAGAAAGAAAGAAAGAAAGAAAGAAAGAAAGAAAGAAAGAAAGAAAGAAAGAAAGAAAGAAAGAAAGAAAGAAAGAAAGAAAGAAAGAAAGAAAGAAAGAAAGAAAGAAAGAAAGAAAGAAAGAAAGAAAGAAAGAAAGAAAGAAAGAAAGAAAGAAAGAAAGAAAGAAAGAAAGAAAGAAAGAAAGAAAGAAAGAAAGAAAGAAAGAAAGAAAGAAAGAAAGAAAGAAAGAAAGAAAGAAAGAAAGAAAGAAAGAAAGAAAGAAAGAAAGAAAGAAAGAAAGAAAGAAAGAAAGAAAAAGAAAGAAGCTTTAAAGGTTTTTTCCTGTATACAGAATTAGCTGTGTCTGGTGAAAATCCTTAGGTAATACTTGTTGCCTATATTAATGAGGTTAATGAGGAGAGGAAAATAGACCCCCCTGCTTGCATCCATATTATTTCAATTTACAAGTGTATCGGCTTCCTATGGATGATAAATGGATCAATCCATCTTTCAAGGGTTTTTTTTGTTGTTGTTGTTTTCTTTTTTTTTTGTGCAGAACTCATCCTCTTTCTTTGAATCCTAATCAGAAACTCAACAGAAAAGGTGATATATTCAAGACTGGCAACTCTTTTAAGGAACCTTGCTTCTCTCTCCTGTATTTTGTTGGCCATCAATATCAAGAGACTAGCATTGCCTTAGTCCTACTGCATCCATATTTCTTATGGAGTAAAAAGAAGCACCCCGAATCTTCAAATGTATCACATATTTAACATCTGAAGGATATTCATGTTTAGGAGCCAGGCCAAAAAGTCAATAAAAATTTAATTATTTCTGAAGCATATGGGAGCACTTACAACACCAATAACGTGTTACTGCATCTTGGCATTGGGAAAAAGTTCAACAACATAGTTTCATATTTCCTGGTCAAGACAATGCCCCCCCCAAAAGGCAACACAACCCCTTGAAAGTGTAATTCATTCTAATTAATTAATAGTTTCTAAAACTAGCACATACTATGTTGGTGCTCAAGAAGGTTATTAGTGGCATATTACCTCCTGCACATAATGGCAGAGTGCTACTAAGAATTTGTATGCAGGGAAAAGCATGTTTGTTTTTTGTTGTTTGTTTGTTTGCTTGTTTTTTGGTGGCAAACAAGAAAGAGAATATTTTTGGTGATAAGTTTCTTGTCTGAAATGAGTAATCTCCACTTGAATATGAAGCTGTGGTCAGAGAAAAAAATACCAAATATTTTTCTGAGGAAACAGAAGGGAAATCCCCAATTTTAAAGATAAAGATAGCTTCAATATATCAATCATTAGCAATGTCATGCAGAGGAACCCTCTTATATGGCTTTATCTAGCAGGATCAACTCTGTGGGAGTCCTTCAATTCAGTTCTTGGGGCAATGATCCAGGCTACCACCGTGTTATTTTAGCATATCCCAAACTAGCTCTTAGATAAAGGGAAATTCAATCTGACACAGGTAGGAGACTGAAATGGAGCTCCTTGAGAAGGTCTTTCTATTATTGTCACACACAACTCCTAGCAAGAGTTGACTTCAATTTAGCTGTAAGCAGGGATAGTTTTAAACATGACATCACTGTTTCAGGTGTTATATATCAGATTCTACTGAAATAAAATCACACATCCCTGCTGTCACTTTCATTATTTTAATTAAGGAGAATAAGTTTATAAGGTATCTACAACTGTATAGGGTACCTAAATCAATATACATTTAATTTACACCCTGTGTCTATCTAACCCAAGGGTGGTCCCATATTCAAACACTCAACTTTTGTTCATTTCCTTTGTTGATCTCACCAACACTTTGGTCACCTGCCAGTTTTCTTCAGAGAGATTTATTCCTGCCTTTATATGTGAAACAAATCTTGTTTTCCCTTTATCCTTAAACTCAATGCAGAACAGCTCATGAACCAAAATTCTAAAAAAACCCAGTTCTGAATCAGAGATAGATTTAGGTCAAATGAGGGTAAAAAATACAGGGTGGTGGTGGGTTTTTGTTTGTTTGTTAGTTTTGTTCTGGATGGGGTTTTTTTTTGTTGGGTGGGTGGTTTTTTTTGTCCAAATATACCACCTGTCTCTAGTATTCACAGAGCCTGAATAGCAGGTGTTTGAAAAGTGATGTCTATCTGGAAAGAACATTGGCTGCTATTAATTGGTTATCAGCTTTCTGTTCCACAGATACTTATTCAACTGGAAGCAGGGCAACTAGCAGATTTTGGTGGCATAGGAGCTTTGCTGGGTTAAAAAATTAACTCTTTTTTTTTTTTTTTTCTGTAGGTTTTTTTTTTCCCCATGTATTATTAATCCTTCCTTCCACCACAAATTAATGGCAGGTTTAAAGGACTTATTTGTATTAATTTTTTACCTTTTACCTTTTTCATGCACACGTTTAAATAATGTAGATATGCCAGATGAATGCCAGTGTACACCATTTATATAAGGTTATATATGTTTTGTGCCCAGTAATGGCAGAGAAAACAGTGACATCAGACAAGAAAAAAAGCTTTTTCAAAGCTGTGTCCTGTACTTCCCACAAGAAAGTTCTTGGAGATTAATGGTATTTGCCCAATTTATAGGAGGACTTACTTCATTAACCTCTTAATATCTGAGTATATTATATGGAAGATTTTACCTAAGTGTATGTATTTTATTCCTTAGCTCAATATATAGCATTGTTCATTCCCTACTATTTAACTGCACATAATTACATCTCTATGGAATACATATACATTTGCACTATTGGTTATAGTTCCACTGGTGTAATGTATGAGCATTATTTAAACCAGGAAGTCTTAATGAATGTTCAGTGACCATGAAGAAGAGTGTGACTGCTGTTCTGAATATTTTCCTTTTATCTCAAATTATTATATATATTATGAAAATTGGATACCTCTATATTAATATTGTATTAGCAATTGTAAACACGTTGCCTTGCAATATTTAATTATATATTTTCTCTCAAGACAAAACAAAACCTATTTCAGTCTTTTAAGACTCTATTATACCTTCATTTGTATTGTTGGTAAATTAAATATAACCTAATTCTTCCTAGAAAATATGGGCTTTTATGCTTAGAATTTTATGGGAACAGTTAAGCTGAATGCTATCTTTACTGGGTCAAGCATTGGCCCTTTTACTCTCATTGAGTAGCATTTCACTCTAAACAGTCCCACCAAAGACAATGGAGCTGTTACAGAAATAAGGAGTTACTCACTGTGAGCTGGGATCCCACAGCTGCCAGTAGTAATTCTTGTTTTAGAAGAGAGGTACTAATATCTGCAAGGAATAGTGGGCTTTTGACAAAGAACAGAATACCAATATAACAGAAAAAAAGGGATTCACAAAGCAGAATGTGATTTGTCGAGTCAATTTTTTACCACACGTTGTCAGTAATAATGTCTTCCTGTCATAGCAAGACATGAATAATTTTTCCAAACCATGATGTAGCAAGAGAGACTGTGACCTTTTTAACTTTTTTCCATCGAAAGAAGAATATGGCCAGTCAGTTAGCAATATTGGAGCTAATTATCCATGAAATTAACTTTAAATTAACTGTTAATTTTAATCAATTTAGCAGTTTCTCTTGGGAAATCTTGAATAATTAATTGAAATTACATCTAAGTAACTTTCTAGCCTGGATGTTTTACAGCATCATTACATATAGTGTTTGACTTTTCCAGTGCAGACTGTAGATTTTCCAGTGCAGACTGTAGATTTTCCAGCTGTATTAACAGAAGAACATCTCTCTCAAATGCTGTACCGGAGAGATATGGCCTGGTGTTTATTTGAGACTTCAACCACTTTTTTTTTCTGTTTTGAATCCCTTCTTGTCATTGCCACTGTCAGGGCCAAGCACGGCTGTATTGAGAAGAGAAGAATCACAATCTCAAGGCAAGGTGTAGCTTTCTTCATCCTATAATACACAGCATATCTTTATTTCAGTCAGCTCCAACTGAATGCATGGGAGAACAGTGCAACCAATCTCTTCCTCCATTCTTACATCTTCTTTAATTTGTGGTAACATTTCTGTAGTGAGTAGCCTACAAAGCTGCTCCTGAAGATGTCATTGAAGTATCACTCCCTCCCATACTATCCCAGAAACTACTTTGAAATTATTATGAAAAAGACGAGCAAATTAATTTCTGCTCCTGCAGTTTGTGTCCTCAACGACCTTGCTGAGGAGTCACACCAACCCCTTCATCCAAGTTATTGATGAAGAAGTTTGGCAGCACTGGGCCCAGAATTGAGCCCTGGGGGACATGACTCTAGTGACAGGTCTCTAGCCAGACCCCTCACGATTGCTTTGGACCCTCTGGGATCTGCCATGCAGCCACTTATCCAGTCCACACTCCCTATGAGGGTGTTGTTAGAGGCACTGGCAAAAACCTTGCTGAAATCAAGCTAGACAATGTCCTCTGGCCTTCCCTTCATCCATCCAGGCAGTTGTTTCGTTGTAGAGAGAAATCAGGTTGGACAAGCATGATTTACCTTTAGTGAGCTCATGCTGACTATCCTCATCACCTTCATGTCATCCATGTGGGTAGAGATGTCCTCCAGAATGAGATGCTTCTTCACCTTTCCAGGGATGGAGGTGGGGCTATCTGGATGGTAGTAGCTCCCAAGGTTCTCCTCCTTGCCCTTTCTGAAGACTGGGGTGATATTTGCTTTCTTGCAACTCTCAGGCACCTCTCCTGTTCTCTGTGACCTTTCAAAGATGACTGTAAGTGGCCTTGCAATGTGTCTGCCAGCATTCTCAGCACTCATGTATGATAATGCAACCAGAGCTCTTAAATGGTGCTGAGAACAAAGCTCATATGAGCAATTCCCAGTATATCTGACTGTCAGTACTGTCAAAAGATCTTACTTCTTGAAAAAAATCTTGTTTTCTCAACACTTAATCTTTTTACCCAAATGTTCACAAGTAAGTAAACAGAAACTTTGCTATTCCCAGCTCTTCCCTGAGGCTATGGTGAATCAATGGTAGTTTCTTTTCATTGCACAAACCTGGCTTAGAGACATGGGCAGGAGCTTTGCCAAGGCCACCTGCCCCAAATCAGCCAGCCAGGCCGAGGGGAGCTGCAGGGAAATGACCCGCTGGCTTTGTGTGGGATGCACAGCAGGCATCAGGGGCACACCACTGCTGGAGCAGGGGCTCCATAGGCCCAGGAGTACTAATGCCTGGGTGGTCATCTGTCCCACAGGATCTGCAACCAGTGCTTTCAAACCTTGCAGCAAAATAGTTACTGGAGGAGGCTGGCCTGGGATAACAGATCTAGCTATTATCCAGCAGCACAGATTGTGATTTCCAAAGCTTTATGGATTTTATCTGAAAATATCAGTCAGATCTTCACAGTCTCTCTTCACTCAACCATAACTACAATTTTTCTTCCTTTTTAGACATCAGCTCACCTCTCTTTCCCCTCCATGGGAAAGGCCAAGGAAGAATAATCATTCTCTAGTGGAAATAAACCATTATTTGATACATTTTCTTCATTGCTTGGCAGTTTGCTACCTCTGCTCACAAGCTGGGATACATTTATTATTCAGCAGTAAATTTTTAGGGGATGAATATAAGAGAGTGAGGACATTGTTTCAAAGCATTTGCTAACACAGCAGACAAAATTTTGTGCTGATCTGCAGAGATGCTTGACACAGGTTGTGTATATTTGTTTTTATGCTTTGTAAAGGTATTAATCATCAGCCTTGTACTGAGTTTTGTTTCTCTGCACATAACATCAAAAGGGAGGTTTAAAGCTCTAAATCCTCTTCTCAAGAACGCTACTCTTGAGCATTTCTGTTTCTTGTTTTGCTTTGCGGTCACTAACCACAGGAGAAATTTGTCTTTTTTACATATGCTGGAAATAATTTACTGACTTTAGAAATATTAAACCACAAGAAGCCCCCTACATTAAAGCAACATTAAGGGTCTGCCTAAAACCCACAAAAAGCCAGGAAATTGAGATTTTAAACTGAAACTCTAATCTGATACTCCAACCTTAATTTACCTCATAGGGTATAGGTGTCTTCAGTGAAGGGAATGGGAGATGAATTTTGGTTGCCTGGGTGTTCATGTTATTCCCTTGTCTTTTCTCACCAGCTGAACACCACTATCAGTCAACAAGCACCTGACCTTTTGGCACATCTTTAGATTTCTAACAGGACAAATGATTATTGTTAAAAAGGAGGAAAAAACTCAAGGTCCTTTCTCACCTGAGAAATTGTCAGCTTCACAAAAGGTTTTTGTTTCTACAACCTAACTCTCATTTTGGAGTTTGTTGGCACAGGGAGCTGTGGAAGCAGACAATATCAGTAGTTTCAAAAGAATTAAACAAACTCCTGGACAATGTGTTGGTAAACAGAAACCTAGTGAGTGGTCTACCTCTAGGATCTCTAATAACAGCTGTGGATGCTGAAGATACACAAGACATTTATATGCCAGACTCACAGTTCTGTTGTCTCTGACATCAAAAGAGTGCTGACCCAAAAGGGCTTGACTCATATTCTTATTGTTAAAAATGGTTATGAATGACAGTTCCATCCTTAATTCTTATTTATTTTTCTAAGTTCCCTTGGGAAAGATTTTTTCTTTTTGATAGTTCAAACCTCAGTCAGAACTATTGAGCAAGACCTTTCACAGCATTGCTCTGCCTCAGGAGCTGTGCCACAAGAAAAAGCGTAAATGGTCTGTGCTCTTCTTCTTATGCTGAAGAAACACTACCTTGTTCAATCTACCTTATATTTAGAGCAGGGTGCAGCACAGTGCTGTCCTGCTACATATTTCAGCTTTTCTCCTCTACCAACATGCAGAGGAGAGAGGCAGCAACAAAGTGGTGCTTTGCATCTTGCTTCTGAGGAAAACAACCAAGTTGGGAACCACTATGGAGTACTTCAGACAGCTGTTTTGGAGAAGCAGCTTGTATGGACCTGATAATAGGAGCTCTGTTTATATTCCCTTTTTCAAGATCGAAACCACCAATTCACTGGGTGGTTTAGACAAACAGGGTAGGTTCATCTAAAGACAGTGAGATGGTTTTGGGGGTCTTGAACAGGTACAGAATTGTAACCATCTCTTCTGTACTGCTAGATGGGAGAAGTCTCAACTAGATAGAAAGCTTCTTTTAAGAATTATGGATATAGCAAAGGAAATGTCAGTGTGAACTGTGACATTGTCTTCTTTATTAGGATCAGCAGAAGCTGTTAAATGACATATATGTCTCTCTAGGCTTATAATAGTTAAGTCAGGGACAAATGTTATGCTGCAAACACAGTCTACACCAGTAGAATATTATAACTAATATTCTAACTGTGACTTTATTTGCAGTGAAAGATGATTCTGCTAATGAAGTGAAAAGTGTGGGAGAAACAGTAGAGCTGACAATTAGTAAACAAACTCCAGTATTTTACAATATTTATATTCAGTAGTATATTTGTCCTTATGCTTCAGCCACTTTTCTGTGGCAATAAAAATTACATGAAGCTTCATTACCATAATAGTGTAAATTTGCCAGGTGTTTGACAATAATTCCCAGGCTTGTGTCTGCAGACTGCAAGTCTTCATGGAAGCCACCAGGTGTGAGAGGATTTGGAGATCAGTTGAGATTAGTGCACAGTATGATCAGGGCTGGAAGAATCTGTGCTATCAAATGCATTTTCTATTAAAGACATTACCTCTGTGCTCTCTCAGAAAAGGGGGCTGCTCATTATTAGGCTTTAGGTATTCACATGATTACTTTAAGGCTTATACATTTTGCCCCACTCTGCTAATAAAGATTATTGTCATACCAGTGCTTTCATTTTTCCTCTTGGCATTGTCTTCTTGCTGATTTTTTAAGGCTTTCAAGAGGCAATATTCTGAAATACTGTGCATGGAAATGATAAAGTGCTGGTTGTGACTTGACTTTGAACAAATTCTCCTGCAGAGTATCATATTTAAGTAAATTGCCATCAAGTACAGCAAGCAACACAATCATTCACATTTGAACAAAGCCTTTTGATCATGTTCTACAATGCAATCAAGAATCACATGAGAATTCAAGAACACACCAACCTCATTCAATGCTAACTAGGTGATAGAGAAAGAAGAATTAATTGTGGATGTCAACTAATTGGTTGGTGCATACAGAAACAGGCATTAGTTATATGTAGAAACTGCATATAATTTTAACAGGCTCATACGTTCACTGTGGTCTGCAAATGTATGGTTACTCACAGCTGGAAGATTATTAACAGTGTTTCATGTGGGTACTCACATGCTTCTGCTCCCCCTATTTTTCTCAGATCAGAAAAAGTTTTGGGGCTTTTTATCCACAAGGCACATTAAGGTCACCAATGGGGAATTGTTAACTGATGGTTTAATTGGGGAAATGTATAGACTTTTTTGAACTGCAGCCAATAATTTAGCAGATAGATTTATGCAGAACAACAGATGTGGAGGTGGAATCTCTGAAGGAACACGTGGTACTGGCATAGAACTGTCTCTGCCCTGATTTAAATTACAAGTGGAACAGAAATGTGACAAGGAGGTGAGAACTGATACAATCTGAAAATATCCCTTGGTTAAAAAAAAGGAGCATATTGGAAAATAAATCTTTCTCAGAGACAATATTCATCCCAAATTCACACAGACTTAGGAGCAGCCTGCAGTTATAACCTTTACCATTACTAGTGCCACTCATTTGCAAATAGTTTTGTACACTGCTCCATGAAGTCATTCCTTCAAGTTTTTTTTCTGAAATTTCCTGGAAGGTAATTCTCTCCTTTCAAACAGAATCTCCAGCTTGCCTTTTTGAAGTAGGATTGATGGAAATTGGCCAAGTAATGCTCTTCTTGTTAAAGTGCATTTGGAAATAACAATTACAACATCTGATGTTCAAAGTAAGTTCTTCGAGACTTTGTGGTTCTATTTTACCTGATCTTTACTTGACCTCTCCAGCAGGCTATGAATGAAACCCTGAACTGACAAGAGTCACTAATACGACTCCCATCAACTCCCACTGCTAATAGGAGCATTAATTAACTGATGAATAGTGCAAGAAAGTATTGTTGCTGGACCCTATTCTTTCATTTTTTCTTACTCCTGGACAGAGTATGAGCCAGTTTGGAAACACAAGCATTGAGCTCCATCCTTCAAAGTACAGGAAGGCACTTTCTACCATCCTGAATCCTACCTGGAAATGACCATGAATGAAGGATACCATGCATTTTTTCTACTGGGCAGTAAAATAAGCTTGTAAAGGAAACTACCCACCTAACAAGCCTGTGCTGAAGTGCATCACTCCCTGAAATCTGCTGGAACAGCCAGTTCCTATGATTTAGTGAATTGCCTGAAAGAGAGATATTCATCATTTCTCTCCTCCTTAGTTCTTTGCTTGTTGGTGTGCTTTTTCAAAAAAAAAAACTCCTTACAGTGGAATTTGCCTACAAGCACAACTGAACATGGCCTGAAAATACCACAAGTTTCATTTGCCACTTTCTCCTGTTGTTGGGAGAAGAAATTGAAGTGGAGTGAACAGCCTATGATAGCCTGACTCTTGTTGTCTATCCCCAAATAAGATTGGCAACACTGAGTCTGTGCATAAAGGGGACAACTTCTTAAGAATTGTTTCAGGACTCCCTCCTAGTAATGCATAATTAGCTCTGGAAATGGGGATAGCAGTGGCTCTGCTTTTGTAGAAGTAACATAACTTTTTTTAGGATAACTATACATTCCTTTACCATTTAGGAATGAGAAGTATGATGTGTAGGGTTTTACAGTTTTCTAGTAGTTTAAATCTCTGGCTCAGATTGAGATTCTTCTTGGCTTTAATTTATTATGTTTGACATGGACATTTTTTGATCAGGAAAGGAATGAAGGGGGCTCCATTCAGGTTGCACTCAGACAGGCATTTCTCATCATAGCTCAGTCACAGACTACGTCTTCCTGTTCATCTTCATCCACTTCCCTCAGTTCTTAGGCTACCATCCTTTACTCCTTTGTTCTCTCATTGTGCTTGGAGGAGGCAAAAATGACCGGGGTTAAAAAAATTAGTGGATCAAAAGTGTCCAAGTGAATTCCATTTTTTATAGACACATCAGAAAGACTTTATACACAGTTGTGGGAGTAGATTTTAGGGAGCAATACCTCTGGGAAATGGAAGGAAGAGAAGCTGGGCATAGACATGGGAACAGCTAACTACAGAATCATTTCTAGCTTCTGGTTCAATGGGTTATAGAAGGCACATCACATCTCACACTGGCACTGGATATACTCCCACTGACAATGGAAGGAGGAGGAGCTGATCTGTGAATAATGCTGACTTCACATTAAATCCTGTTAAAAGTTATGGCAAACCAGATGTTTTCTTGGAAATAAATGTAAATGTGAATTTATCTGAGATTTCAAGACTCAGTGATGAGAACTTGTGAATGAACAGAATAGCATGCTTCACGTGTGTATGTGTGTATACATGTATATATGCAGACTAAGGAAAATGGGATATAATTGTACTTTCTCTTGGGTGCTGCAGAAAGAGAAAAAGGCCTTGATTGTTCTGTTATCTTACTTTTTGGCAATTTTAAATATTGCAGCCCTTGATGTGTGTTTGGCTTCCACCCTTCACCCTCACATTTGATTTTGAGATTGGATGAATTTGATATTTTATCGATCTTTCCTTGATTGTGCAAAAAGGTTTTTACCAATTTTTAGTTAAACATTTTGTTCCTTCATTCCAGGAGCAAAAAAAACCTCTCTTTTTAACAGCACTTTTTTTTTTTTTTGAATAATCGAACCCTATATCTCTTTTTTTTTGTGATGAAAAATTACATTTCTTGCTTCTGAACTGAGTGTCAGCTAAAGCAGATCAGTTATGAATAGTCCATCTAGTCTGTTCATCTTACTGGTCAGTATCCCAAATCCTTTTTGGTACTGCTGTCTGTGTTTCCCTAGGCATCAAAAGAAGATCTATAAAACACCTGAACTGATTAGATGTTTAGAACATTCAGAATCTGTCATCTGCAGGTAGGAACAGTGACATAGCCTTGGATGTCTGTGGCAGAGAGAGAAGCCAAACACAGCTGAATGCAGTGCTGGAGACATTCACTGTCTGGACACAAGATGGTACAACTTTGGTTTCACTTTCCAAAAGGTGGTTTGGATGCAACCTCTCTCATGCAGATGCTCTTTAGGTATCAACAGACATCCTTGTGATGGTGGCCAGTCTGTGGCACCCCTATTGAAGGGGGCAGAAATCTCTGGGTGAGACAGAACCAATGCAGAGGAGTGGGTGTGTTTTAAAGTGGTACAATAAGTTGATCAAAACACTAGCAAGATCTGCTATGTCTCTTTCTCCAGCTTGCCTGGGTTCAACATCCCAGATGTGAAGTACTGGACTTCTGTCATTCTCAGAACTTAATTTTTCAAGTATCACAGGTTCAGTGCTGGTTCCCCAAAGTGTTACACTAGCCAGGGTAAAGCCTTGCATTCCCTGCAGAGACAGAATTTAGTGCTCTGGACCTATACACAAGAAACTTGAAGAAATGAATGAGCTTTATTGGCTTTCTTTGTTTTTCCTGGGTTTATTTCATTTAGTTTTAGGAATGTTTTCTTGAAGAGCTGTTTTGTATTGCTGTGGCTTATATCCTGCCACATTTTGACTATTTAACCCTATTCTGAACCTCTGTAAGCATCCTGGATATCAAAGAAATCTGCCCAAATATACTTTAAAATTTAGGACATATAGAAAATTCAACCTTTCAACAAAAAACTCTGTTTTCACAGACATAAGAATATTTGTTCTAGTGGGCATTTGAATTCCTTGGCACTAACACCAATACTTTAGAGTATCTACCATGCACTGAGGATGCTTTTCCTCAATTCCTTAAATAGAAGGAATATGTTAAATCTAGCTCTGGTGAGTGGTAAAGGATCATAAATAGTTTTTTCCTGCAGCACCTTTCTCTTTGCAGTCTCAGTTCTAGCTTCAGAGGCAGATGGAGGCATACAAAAAATGACTGAAACCCCCTTCATAAGGGGCTACATGAGATGGCAGAAACAACCAGAGCTTTGATGAGCAGGACATCAGGACTCATATGAGATGAAGTACACAGTGCATCCTAAATAGCCACTGGAATAGTATAGTAGGTTCCCTTCCCTTCCCTTCCCTTCCCTTCCCTTCCCTTCCCTTCCCTTCCCTTCC
>VYXD01014804.1:1800695-1922696 GCA_013397195.1 Hylia prasina | reverse complement strand
ATATCCCTTCCCTTCCCTTCCCTTCCCTTCCCTTCCCTTCCCTTCCCCACATAAAAAGGACAGGAATATTGACGTGTGCCTCAGTGAGAAGTGGAGCGTGGAACTTTGCCTAACCTGATGGAACAGAGAGAGAAAGATTAAATCTCCCCCAAGCAAGGAATGCCCTTAGGAAGGAAGGAATGCAGGGCTGACAGCTATTAGCTGCCATAAATCCCCACTTCCTTAACTATTGAACCCTGGTATCCTCCAAGTTTTCTCTCTTTTTAAGCCTTCAGCCTTAATCTTACCTCCTGCACCCCAGGTTGCCACAAGTCCTCTTCAAGTACATTTTATCTTGTTCATTCTACTACAAGTCCTGCTCTTTTCAACTTCCTCAAGAGCAGTCATGTGCACCATTTATTTTCATTTATTCTCTGAGTTTTCCTGGATTTAGATTATTTTGCTGTTGTAACTAATGCCTTCTTTTGTCCCAACACTCAAACAACAGCTGAACAGGTAGTAACAGCAAGCACTGTGTGAGTGCAAGCAGACAACAGCTTGTTGCTTACTCAGTTTATACAGATGCAAGGTAAGACTCACAGCTCAATTCATAGCAGGACCCAGTGTTACTGGAACACCAATTTCCATTCCTTTCACCAATAAAGTTGTAGGACCAAGGTACATTAGTAGTGGGTGACCTCAAATATTTTCAGAGTAGTCAGTGTGACTCTTTATTCTCGTTTACCTTAGCCTGGGAGGAAGTTGAGAGATGATTTGATGTAATTGATTTGATTGTAGTAATTTTTTTCTTTAAATGCCTGAAGAACACATCTCACAACTGAGTTTACACTAGATTTCAATAGTGATCAGAGATAGATATTAAGACTGTGAGAAATACAGAAATAATTTCCTAACCCTGGGGTATTGCTCTAATATCCCGACTTAATGTTCTTCATTGTCTTCTTTGTAGTAGGGAAAATATCTTGTAGAGCAAAGCACCAAGCATGTAGTGAAGGGTTCATTTGAAATATTTATCTTCAATATCCAGGGTATCAGTGGTGGACAGCTGTCTACTGCAGAGGAAACCAAGAAAAGCCTTTTCATTATTTTCAGCTAAAGTGGTGACATAAGACATTATAAATGCAATACATAGAAAGAGAGGGAAATGCAAGCTTATACAGCATTGCAGTTTTACATTTTCCCCAGCAGTTCAGGTAAGAAAAGTACATTTCCAGGTCTGGGGTCCACTTTTTTTGGAGGTTGCTGCAGCACTCTCACTCATGCATCTGGCTGAATTTGGAGGTTACAATAATCTTCCTTTCCCCATTGATACTAAATATGCTAGAATCATTCTAGAGACCCACTTTAACCAAAGGAAAATGAAACAGGTGTTGAAGATAAATCATTTTACTTGACAATTTATATCCCTGTAGCCCTGGCTGGAAAAGCTGTATCCAACTGAAAACTAATAAAATTTTGCATTCTTTTTATGATATTATTTTATTGATCACAGTCTTATCGGATTATTAGTTAATAAATCTGAAGGTTTCCCTGTTAAAAGAGGATGCTGTGAAAAAACATTTCAGTTCATCTTAGACAGTGGAAATTTCAATTGAAACTCTATTCATTTCTTTAAAATTCCCATCTCTTCCTTCCATCTCTGATCAGTTTCAAGAGCCTACCTCCTTGGCCTGCTCAGAGCTGCTGCCAGTGCTTTAATTTCCTCTCACTACTGTAAACACAAACACAGAGTAGAAGGTTGCAATTTCCTTTGACATTAACTCGCACCCCAGCTTTTTAGCAGAAGAAGTTTATTGGCTGTAAGACTGTAGTCTCACCCTGGGAGGGTGTCTGGTGTTGAAGGGCCAGTGTGCTTCTGAACAGCCCAGTCTCTCGCCCCAGCATGGGAGGAGTCCAGGCACTGGCTGGGAATACAGGGAAAGCCAAAATAAGCCCTGATGGGGAAGTTGGATAGGACCATCATTACCACACTGATCCTCCTCCACCTCTGCATCACACAACTGGTGTGAGGGAGTACAACCTGAAGGACAGAAAGTTGGCACAAGCAGACAAGCAGTGTGACACCAGGATCCAGTGCCTAAGTGTGAGCCAGGCAGATGCGTGTTTAAGAGAGTTGCAAACTACTCACAAGGTTTTTTTCCACAGTCCTGCTGAAGAAGCCAACGCTTTTCCAGCACAACAGAGGGCATGACCTTACATTAGATCCCACCCAAAATTTCTTTGATTTGGCCTGTGTCATGAGCCTGGCCACTGTGTCTTGCAGAAAAGCAACAGATGCTTTGATCTACTGCTTGCATGGGAAAGAATTTGAAGGCATTGAACTCTTTGTATAAATGAAGTTTTCTTGGACCAGCCTGAAGGTTTGCTGGGCATAGTTTCTTCCCAGGGGGTTTTCTCTGATGTGAACCAGAACCATCCCAGCTCTAGCTCTAATAACCTAGCATATTTTACTTCCTTCTGCACTATGACTTTTAACACAATCACCTTTTTAGGTCCCAAAGCAGCAGTTGTCTCCCTGCTCAGTAACCCATGGGGCATTTTCAATAGATGAGGTGTCCTTGAGGAAGAGCAGACCATCCTATTGCCCTCTGGGGTATGTCTAATCTAGAAAACCTTTAAATCCCAGTTTTGAAACTCTTCTGCTGGGCTGACTTTGGAGATGCTTAAACCATCTCACAGATACCTTAATTATTGCTATAATTATTCATAAAAATTCTGACTCTTTTTAAGTGTCCTAGGAAAAAAGTATTTTTCATTCAAGGAAACACAGAAGAAATACATTAAACAGATTTAAGTAAATGAGATAAACAAAGTATTGAATCTACAAACTTCATGAAATTTGTATTGTGTTTCCAGGTGTCATATAAAAAATATAACTCAAAAAATGGACTCAGGACACTGTGGCTGAATTTGAAACTTTAATTTGCATTTTAAAAGTTAAATTTAATAGTTTTAAAAATTAAAGGCTACTTTCAGTTTATTCTTTCTTTCTTTTAAAGGGGTTGAATGACCTCCAGGGATTCTTATAAAAGTACAGAGAGTATCAAAATTGCTAAATTAAGGAAACTTCCACTACAGTGAAGTAGGAAAAACTTAGTCCATTCCAGCTTTTGAAATAAGTAAGGATAGTTTTGGTGAGATACAGAATAAAGTTGCTCCAAAGCTTTTTAATTTGCATTTGGAACTGAACTTTGATTGGAGAAGAAATTAAAGAATTGATCAACACATTTTCCTGTACCAAAGGTAGTCTGAAAATTTGAGATGTCTGTGTAAACATTTAATCACACTATAAGTATATTTTAGTACTTTCAGAGGGGCTGAGGCAGATGAGGAAAGAAGTGTATTTGGATCTTAGGTTTTCAAATCATTCAGATGAAAAAAAGAACATGAACTATTTCTCTGTATCATATAAAATATTTTTTTAATACATGACATGCATCTTAAGATGCTTGGAAGGTGTGTGAAGGGAGTACAGAGAGTGAGGAGAGGTCAGGAAAGACATCTAAAGGGATGAAAGCTGTCAAATGAACAAACTGCATGTGTTTTCCTCTGTGCAGTAAGTGCATATGCTAAGAAACAGTGAAAAGAAAGAAAATCTTCCTGTAAGCTTTGTTTCTCATATTTGGCTTCAAAGCCAGATTCAAATGTCGGCCAAAGAAAGTACATAAATTCTGGGGCCTGTTCAATGGGAGGTAGTGATTCTTTTCAAAATCATAACTTCGTAACAGAAAACCATCACTCATGGAATGTACTCCTTTTGGTGATAAACATTCTTTCCTTCTCTATTGTAAAAAAAGGCAACTCAAAGAGAGAGACTTAAGCCACACTGCACTTGCATATATGGAGCCGTACCAGAAGTGGAGCTCACCATAGCTTCATAGGTAAAGGTTGACTTGATTTGGGTTATTGCTTGGCTGGAGCATCCTGATAGATTTGCATAAGTAGATTTAAAATATTGTGTTATATTTATTTTGGAATTCCATGTTGAATAAAATCAATTTCTCTAAAAGGAGTGCATGCTGGGAACTATTGTTTTAATCAGATAAGGTTTTTCTTGGCTAAGCCAATGTAACACAATAAGCATGGTAACAATGGCTATCACTACCTATCCTGGTTAACACCATTGCCACTGTATTTATTTAATTGTTCTTGCTACTTTATGGACTTTTCAGTAATGCTAGCAGTGAGAAAAATCACCACCCTGCTGCCAGGGTCAACATTCTTTATGAGAACTTGCTCGGCTTCTGTAAGTTAGCACTTGGCACACATTTAATAGTGTTTTTTCCCTGTCTTTACCCTCATGTTTTAACATTTCTATTGCAAAATCCTCCTAAGAAAACCTCTTTGCATTGGGTATCACTTATCTCAGCAAGTAACCTGAAATTGAAGTTTTAAAGAGGTGTGTGAAATGAAGGTTAATCAACTGTGAAGATGGACCTGAGAGTTAGCTACAGGCAAAGGTATGAAAAATTCACAAATCTTTCCAGCCGGCTCACACATGTTCACAAAATATAAATCCTTTTATATTTTTGGAATGTTTCACTTCATAAAATAAATGGATTAGAGACTGGATTAAAAAAATCCAATGCAGAAGTGTGAAGTGACAGCCCCTGTGCTGATGGCTATTTGCTGAAAAGTCCATGGGGATCATCAGACTGCCATTCTTCACACCTGCCTGCCCCTGAACAGCCTCCAGTGTACTTGGTGGCATGCTAAACTATCAAGAGTTCTTGAGCAAAGACATCTCTTCATGGTCTAGCCTCAGATGAAGTTTCCTGGACCTAGGGCATACCCCAAGATCTTGGCTGGACCTTCCCAGCACTGGTGCATACAATTACTGAATTCTAAGTTCAGGGAGGACAAGATGTTCTCTGGAGGAAAATCATCATCAGACTAAGCATTCAGTGGAGCTAAAATGCTATATACAGCTCAGAATTAGCTCCCCTATTGTTTCAATTCCAAAATGGTATATATATTCATAGCTGTGGTATGTACAGTGCTAGAGATAGACATATATGGTACATTATAGTTCTTTATGCTCACATAATTTGGATGGATAGTTAACCTAAATACAGTCATGGTAATTTGGCAGTCATCTAATCTGTCTCAAAATACAATTATGGTTTTAAAACTACTTCATTAAAGTGGCATCTTCTGACTCAATGAGCTCATCTTCTGTGGGTGCTTGGTGGCTTAGCTTCTTGCTTTAATGACTGGAGTTCATTTTTGCCAGTCATGCTATTGACAGTTCTTCCTGCACTCTGAAGAAGAACTAGTTCTGTAGAAGTAGCCTTTTTGGAAGATCTCTGTAGCTAGCTCAGTAATTTTTTGATAAAGTCATCCCTCCACACACCTCATTATCTCTGCAGCTTCAGCTTCCTAATGCAAAAATTAAAACTTGTTATTTCTTGCACATGGATCATATGTAAGAAAAAAGCCAAATCAGAACAATAAAAAATGTTGTAATAAATTATTCAAACAAGTAAATGACTTGCACTCTTGCTATCTTCAATGACATTTTCATTTGAGAAACTACTCCTAGGCAGGAACAAAGCGATCACAGCCTGTCCTCTGGCTAAAACACCTACAGAACTGCTTTGTACTCTGCTGTCAGCACCAAGAACAATATTTTAAACAATGCTCAAAGGAGTAGAGAATGCTGCTCCATAACTCATAGGTGTGCTTGCCACAAGTGACAGTGGTGAGCAATTTCTGAGTAAAACTGAGCTTCAAACACAATGAGCAATCACCTCACACCTGCAGAACAACATACACTGGTTCAATAATCAGAAAGGACAAAGAAAATTACCTTTCTTATATTAAAGAACGGAACACTTTCCAGAACATCTCCATGAGTTGCCATCCCTGAACTGTTCCCTGACCTCACAGTATGCATTGTGTTCATCTTTATTTTACATTGTCAAAACAATTTCAAAGAAAATTCAACTGAGCGATAACATTTGGCCAAATGTAAAATTTAGTGGATGAAGTCTGCTCTTCACATTTGCTGCAACAAATCACTGAAGACATTGTAAGCACATTTTGGGGCAAAATGAACACAGAAATACAATAAAAGCACAAACCTAGAATATATGGAAATATTTTATCATGGGGGATAGGGGTATAGTCTAATTAGAAAAAATGAATAAACCAGACAGAAAAGTGGGCCAGTAATGATGCTGAGTGTAATTGAATGTATAATCGAGGTGACAGCATGACAGAAATGGACCAAGAAACAGATACATACCTAGAAATGCAAGCATCACTGTTGTGCAACCATGTTTGTTGTGTTCCCATGGAGACTTGTGTTTCCCCTGTTAAGAGTCACTACTCACTCCTCTCCTGAAGACATTAAAAACACCTATTTCAGACACACATACAAACACTCAATCAAACACCTTTGGTAATAAGCCAAGCATATTAAGATGCCAGTGATGGCTGCCTTCAGTAGCACACTTTTGTTTCAATAATAAGTCCCAGTGGGAGAGATAGGCATCCTCAGAGTTTGGGCTTTTAAATTCTGAGTCCTCTGGATGTCTTATTCACAGATGAGTGCAATAAATAGAAAATCATTTCAGTTTCAGTAGGTTTTAGTCAGGCTTCTGACATGCTACATACTGCATGAACAATAATTTTAACTAAAAATCATGAACACTTATTCTAACTAAAACTCTTCTCCTTTAAAACCTATTTTCAGTCAACTAGCCCATGGAATGTAGTGGAGCTGTTTGGATGGGAATCTCCTACAAAAGCTAAGGATTTCTGTTGATCATAGTAAAAACCCTCAAGAACATGTATGCAGACAGGATGGGATACTGTGCTCTAGAGGTACTGCAGAAGGGAGCAGCTTAATTAAGGTTCTTTTCCAGATGCTTTCATTCTGCTCTGGTTGATTGGTCTACCTTATCTGCATGTTCCCATTTTGAAGACCAGTTTATATAGCTGCTTTCTTCTTGTTCCCTATTGCTGCTCACAATACTTTTCACTAGCTTTGAGTCAACTTTCTCTTCTCCTTGTCATTAATTGAATAAACAGACTTCTTCAAGGTTCTATCTCTCTGTCCAAACTTGGAACAAAATGTGATTTGAGAGATAGATTAATTAGTACCTTCTGCAACAACAGAAATAGTAGCATTGGGCAAAGCTGCCCTGCCGGAAAGAGAGATTTTTGACTCAGGATATTTCAACTGCTGTTTCACTGTCTGAGCAAAAGTTTGATTATCTCTTTTGGTAGATATCAAAACAGAATAAAAGTAAGAAAAAATAACCTCTATTCCAGGACTATAAAAATTGACAGAAGATTTATCTATGAGCAGCTTGTTTTTGTAGGTAAAATTCACACAGATGAACGCTTAACTTACATTCACAGGGTCTGCTTATTGCTTTAAGCCACAATTTACATTAGTTATTATTGGTGCCAGGTGCCTACAGAGAAAATGGAACTTTCCCCTCATGATTGTTTTAGAGGCAGAATAACAGACTAAGAACAAGCCACTCCACCTCTACTGCTGCAGAGGTTCTGGGTTTTTGGAGGATTGACTTTGAAAACCCACCATGGAAAAAGAAACATACTCATAAACCCAAAAAAAAACCAGGGCAGCTCTTCCAGTCTCAATGGGTGGTAGACGGAGGTGGCTCTAAAAGGAAGTAAAATGCTTTAGTTTATTGCAAGAGTCCTTTTAATTTCATGCTGAACTGGCATGGAGATATATACCTAACTGAGGCTGCAGGGATCTACATTTAGAACAATCTTTGATGAAAAGAAACCAAATCCCATGCTCAGTGAAGTCAATGGCAACATTCCCACTGACTTCAGTGGGAACAGGAGGTAGCCCAAAGTCATTACAGAATTACTAAGAAGCTAAATTTATTTAAATGCAGATATTATAAACTTCTGTTTGAGATGGCTTTTCATAGAAGAGATTCCGGTAATAATAAGAGCTGACTTTGATATTTCCATTCTAGCAAAAATATTAGACAGCTACTCTGCTTAGCTCAAAATGTGCTTAAGTCATTATAAAAACCAGGATACCACACCCAGTTTATAAAACACAGATTCTTAATGAAGCCACTCTTTAAAGAGCTCAGACTGATTTTCACAGACAGGGCTTGTTGCTAGAAAGCACAGGAATGAATCTAGAGTGTTTTTTCTTGCAAAATGTATATTTAAAAATCAGAAGACAGTAGTTTGTTGTTGCTGTTTTCACACAACTCAGTGTGTTGCTGTTGCTGCTGGCTTTGCATGTTGCATATAAACAATGGGGAAAGATTCAAAATTTCTAATTAATAGACTGTTGTTAAGATTAAAAGCAGCAAAATTTCACATCCTGAATGGATGGACAGCTTAGTCCCTCACTCTTTCCATAGGCTGTAAAAGGCGCAGTATGTGATATAGCTTGCCTAGAGCATCCATTTTTAGTTTGACACATAAGCCTGCTGGTGGTGAACCACCATCAGTGATGACTGATAAATAGTCCATAAATAGTTCAATAGATAGTAAAGCTCTTGCAAAAGCAGGACTGCTTCCTGAAAAGATGTCACAAGGACGTCTGTGCAACCCCTCAGAAACAATTCCTTTCTGGGCTGCAGGGTTTTTGTTTAGCTTTTCAATTTTTCATATATTTCCCCAGCCAAAGTACAGATTAAAATAATTTCAGGACTGCAATTTGAGGGTTGCCATAACACTAAATTACACCCACTTAAATAATTACGTCTCTTTAGCTACAAATGATAAAATAAACGTATCATGTTTGGTGTGCGTACTTAGCATGAAGTAATGTAGCAGTTTGCATGCAGAGCCTTTCCCAAAGTAGCAGAGGGAAAAAAGCCCTTCTGGAAATCTTTACTATTACACTAACATATTTGATTGTGGGAAACAATAACTCAAATGAGCCAAAGGTTATAGTAGAAAAATAAATGTAGTTCAAATGGGAATAAAAGCTGCATCTAGAAGGACAAGTTTCAATCAGCCTACTTAGTTCTCATTCTTAACATCAATTAATTGTTAAGCGGAACATGGCACTTAAATTATTGTCTTGTTCTTTACGAACTTCTCTTTGCACACTTGCCCTCTCAGAGCATATACAGCTAATGAAATTTTATTTTTAGTGTCCTTATTCAAGTGAGATAAAATGAAACAGAAAACATGTGAGATAAGGAGGAAGTAGACACTGTAGCAGGGGAGTAAGAAAGAGAACAATCCTGCAGCCAAAAAAAGCCTATTCTACAATAGGCAGTGAGTACTTCCTCATACTTTTATCATTTGGCCCAAGGATAAGAAAGAATATTTTTACTCTTATGAGGACTAATCAGAACACCATCAGAAGTTCCACGTGTTTCTGTTTTAATCCACAGCACAGAATATATTTGTCCCCGGCTCTCCTGTGTGTCCAGTCCATGGAAGATCCCAGCTTGTGTTTGTGTTTATCCCTGGGGCCAGAGCTCTTTTGTCCAGCTTGCTGTTGCTCACACTTTGGGAGCTTGCTCCTGCCTGGCTGCTGAGACCTGCCTGCTTTGTGAAACATATTTGAAGATATATCAGAAAACAAAGGGAAGAGAACACTGGAAAAGTATTGATTGTTTGATCCTTGGGAGCAGTTAACTCTCCTGGCATATTGCAGTGCTAGAGCTATATCACAGTCTAAATGTGGCTCTGAATTTGAATCTGAAATCCAATTGGGCCAAAATGCAGTTTACATAAGTATTTATGTCATTTTAGTGATAGACTTTTTTTGCTGAAATTTAGGAGGAAAACTTGAGTCTGTTTCCTCAAAACTGCCCTTGGCTTTTGCAGTTCTAGTCTGGAGCAACATCCTGGTTTAAGACCTATAGCCCCAGGTAAATGGCTGAAACCTGTGCTGGTCCACAGGGCCCATTATGCCAGATTTTCTTCAAGTGTATCTGCAAGATCATGCTGTGCACAAAACCAGCTGGAGCAACATGCTTCTGTCTCTTCTCCTATGCTTAGATCAGCAAGGGTTTGAGAAAAACACAGCTTTGGTCCTTGCCCAGAGGGAAGTGACAAGTCAAAGCAGACGCGAGAAAACTGAAATTTAGGGGCACAAAAGGGTAGCTTCAATTTATATGTTGCTTAAATGCATGCTGGCTAATTATCATGGGGAGAGTGAGAGAGGGATCAGGCATGGCCATGTGGCTCAGTGGTTACACACTGCCCCAGGAGGTAGGGATGCAGTGCTGCTGCAAGCAGGGTATGGCTATTAACAGCAGCTGTGGAGCTGACAGGACTATCGGACACCATCAGCAGCTGACAGGGTACTGGGGAATACATTTCATCCTGGGAATAACCACATGGCCATGTTTCCCAAACCAAGTGAAAAAACAATAAGAACAACAACAAAAAGACTAAATATTTCTCTTTGTCCCCCTTCCACAAGGTTTTAAACTCTTGGATTTGAAAAAGAAAAGATAAAGCATTTTGTTCTCAAGAAGAATGAAAACAGCATTTGAAAAAGTCTGCCCAGCTCTGCTTAATGTCCAGGAGGTTCTCTGGACATTCTCTGCAGGTTCTCTGCATAAGGTTCTCTGCAGGAATGGGAGTGACTGGGCAGGAGAAGAAGGGACATATCTACTAAACCAAACAGACTGCAGGTGAACATGCCTAAAATTGCCACTGGCATGCCTTTTCAGGAAAATGGTGGAATGCCCAAACCGTGGGTACTGAGGGGAGGGATGCTGACTCAGCACAAAAGTCTTTGTGGTGCGTGAGCAAGGTGACATCCTCTGCAAATACCTCCCCTGAGGACCATAATGGAACTTGGGCAGCAGAGGAGCCCAGGCAGCCAGCAGGGTTTCAGGCAATGGTGATGCTGGATTCAAGGAGGCAGGTCTTTGAAAGTTCAGCACTGAAGTCCTGCAACCAGTTAAAACATCATCTAAAAGTATGGTCTTAAAATTTCATAACTGCCTGATGTATAGTTAACATAGGATTTAAAAGAAGATAGTGTTGTTGTTATGAAAATCTATATTTTCCACATAATTCAGTGCATCTTATCTGTTATCTTCAGTGAACTTCACTGAGTCCTTCTGTGATTAACAGCATCTCCAGATACAGGGCAATAATTACTATATTTTGTGACTGGTGAAGAAGCAGCAGAGAAATATTTATACAAATTTTTTTTATGCAGTTCATCACCAGCAATGGGATATATTGAAACCTTATTTTAACAACAGCCTGACTGTTTCTACAGGTAGTATCCCTCAATAATCATCATTAGTTACATTTTTAGATTCATTGCTTCAGTCAGCTTAATACCATTATATCTACTGTAAAAAAGTATCTTGGATAGTACACAGACACCCGCCAGACCTCACACAGGTTTTCTTCTGCTGTGAGTCAGGGATATAGATGCTGGAAAGAGATGCTAGATATAGATACGATAGGAATGGACACAACTGAAAACAGAAGCCAGAGGAAATATATCCCAGCATCAGAAAACATACTGCATGTATTTCAAATCTTATCTTTCTCATTGTCAGTCTACTGTCTCTCACATATACATTAATTTGGTCTAAAACTCTGCAAAGGGAAGAGATGTGTTGCTGCCAGCATTCCTGACAGGGTCCCAGCCATGCCAGGATTGCATGGCTCATAAGAACTCTGACAGACTGCTGCCAGGAAGTTCAGCATTAGCACACTGCTATGGAGAGTTTTGCAGTTATGTGGAAAAGAAATGGGAGAGCCAATGTGCTCAATGTGTGTATTCCCTATGACATGTTTGCATGCCCACTAGCACTCCTCCTTTAGCAAAGGTTGTGTCACTTATGAAATCAGAAATGGAACTGTACAGCATACAGGGTAGTCTCCCCTGCAGCATATTTTCCTTTCAATTTCTAGACATAGTTCATAGTGTCCTTAAAATCCCTTTTATATTTCCTGTCATGAAGACATATGAAGAATATGTGGAAGTGATAGATAATACATAGCTGGGATAATTCCTCCTATATCATGCCTTGCTTCTTCATTCTGTTTGAACCAAAGATGAGTATATAAGGTTGGAGCTTAGCAGACACATTTTGCTGTGATCTGATTTTAAACTTTACTCTGAGCTGCTCACATACTATCTGCTGTTCATAACACAGCTCATGACACATTAGTAGGGGCAACTGTGGAGTTTTCTGGTCCTTTCCCACTCACCTCTGGGGATTTACAGTGTGTAAGGCTGGGCTTAGATTTTTACTGAGATTTTTTCTTAGATTTTTTTTGAGGGTTCTCTCCAGCAGCTTATTCTGATTCTGCAGAAGATGAAGGATGTCCCAGACCATTTTAAATCATATCCTACTGCTCTAAACTTTGAGGGTCCTATCGACATGGATCCTGTGGGAACATGGTACATAGCATCCATGCAAGACTCATTATGCTTGAAATATGGCCACACTTGTCTCCTTGGTTGCCCATAGTTAAGAGCATGTATTCTGAGCTTAACACCTTAGACTTCCTAAGAGAGTTTTAAAGGAAGATGAAATCCAAATTTACAGCTAAACAACAGATATTCAGTGACAGGTACCACCTACTTCCTTCATGTATTCACAAAGATGTTTAAACAATTGTATATAGGAGGATCTAACAAAATGTACCTTGAAAAGTCATTCACACTGCTCAGAATAATTCTAAGTAGGCAGAAAATAGAAGCAGATTTGTGAAACCACTTGTTGAAGCAGGTTTTTACAACTCAGCTTGAAATGTGATAGAGGGCTTTGCTTTATATTTATTTGTGAGGGCTTGGTACATGCAGCCTGTGCCTGTTCTCACCTGTCCATTCACTGAATCCCTATTGCTTGGGAATAAGAACCACAAGATCTTATGCTTATAAATATTGCAGGTCTTGAGATAACTTCCTTCCAAATTCCCTGAAGCCTCATCTAAAATGTTTCAGTTGTTACCCCTTACATAAGTGCAGTATTTATTGAGTTTTGTTTGTTCTTTGCAATCTACCTTCAAAATCACACTAGCCAGCACATCTAGCAGGGTAAAGAAAAGGTCTAGTTCCTGTGCACAGATTGTTATACAACTAAACAGTTCTCTGTTTTGTGAAGGTCATTTAAAAGTGAGGAGTGAATAAGAGAAGTAAAAACACAAGGAAACTTCAGGATGTGATTCATAAAAATCCCACATCTCCTCTATATGCTCGTACAGTCTTTGAAAAAAAAAAATAAAAGGTTTTGTTGTTTAGCAATGTTCCAGTAAGTAACACACATGCCAGAGAACAAGCAAGCTCAAAACAATGAGCTAAAATTAGAAGAGGCAGATTCAGCATCTGAAGTCACAAATACACACACACTAACTTTATAATGTGAAGGCATCTGGAAGAAATATAGTCACATGGACAGTCTGGGTGCTGGCATAAGGACTGTAGCTCTGAAGATTTTTCCATCAGCTACAAGCCCTTTGTGGATCCTCAAACAACACTTTTAATCCTGTCAGTGAAAAGAGGCAATGACTGGCCTACTTCTGTGTTTGTTTGTGAGTATGAAACTCTGGGTGTTTACAAGGATCTTGGATTTTCATGTTGAGTGCCACTGAAACAAAATTATTTCTTCAATCCACTCAGCTGTAAAAAGTGCTCAAAAGTAATTCACTTTGAGCCATTTTGCTGTTCAGAGTAGGTCTATTTCTGACTGAAACGGAAGACATGGTGTACACTAGTATTGATCATCTGTCAGCACTTCAATATCAATAAAACTTTTTTTCTCACAGATTTTTCTCCTAACTTAAAAAAAAAAGTTTTGTACAGCAGATGCTTCCTAGCCATGACCAATTCTTAGCAGGCCTTATCAGCTCAATCAAGAAACCACTTATATTCCCATAGGAATCATAGAAGGCATGTTCAGCAGCAGCAAGAAGCAGCAAGTTCTGCTAAGAGCCTGTGACCAGGACCTCTCTTCCACGATGTGCCATCAAGCAGTAACCAAAGAAAGAATTACTTACACCTACAGTGGAGAAAAGGAGAGCAGCCATGGCTGTGGATGAATTTTGATATTGCAAAGAGGATTCAGGTGGAGCTGTCTAATCCCACTCTAGATTTACATTTCTGGTTTGGATACAGGCTCCAAAGGAGGTAACATGAGCTATCATAGGTCAACAAAGATGGAAAGATTTCATTGCAAGACAACATTGCAGTGTGATGATTCTTCTCATGAAATAATTTGTTGAACATTTTTAAGGAGAACTGGAGTACTCATAGTAATTTTTTAAGTTTTTCATCACTTTTTGCTTTTTACAGCATGTTGCTGCAGCTGTTAAATTCTGTACTCAACTTTCAGTACCAACCCAAACACCCTCTCCAGGCAGTAGCTCAAAAGGAGCCAGGACTGGTCCTTTTGGCTCAGGTGGCAGAGACAGAACTGCTACACATCAGATGTAGTGACAGACAATATACATTTACATTTCAGCTAACATAATATATATTTCTATAACATTATTTTGAAGGGAGAAGGCAGCTGAGGATTAGAGAAATCAAATGCAGGATTATTTATGGTTTTGTTTTCTAAGTATCAGTTGTTGTTTTTTCTGTCATATTCAGTAGGTAGAACAAAGAATGGTCTAATTTATCCCTGATTGTAGGTCAAATTAACTTTAACAAGACTAGATTAATTATAGACTAGATACTGAATTATCTACAGATGTTACAATAAGGTTTACAGGACTAGATTACCTAAAATACAGAGAAAAATGTTAGACTTTCAGTGACTGTGTTGCCTAACACAGCCAAAGCTGAGGAGCAGAGTTTAGACAATGAATAGAAAGTTGAGAAGAAAGTATTACAAATTATGGCAGTTATCTTCCTAATATTTGTTCCTGTGTAGAGTCTGGCAGAACTGCATGCAGTTAGGCTGGGCCACTGTCACAGCTAGTGTAGATAATCTGAATGTGGAAAACAAACCTGTGCTGCCTTGGGGGAACAGAAATATTTGTAATGTCTGCTTTTACCCTGATTGATTGATTGATTGATTAATATTTTGTTTTGATAACAATTAATAACTTTATCACAGACTAATCTTTAAATTAATTAGATAGCTAAAGAACGATGCATTCAAATGCTATAACCACCTGAATGGTGTAAAATTATGTTGTTTGTATATAAAATATATCAGNAAATTATATATAAATATAAATTATGTATATAAAATATATCACAAGAGACATAATTTAGGATCTTACCAGGAATGTTCTATTCAGTTATTAACAATCTATGAAGACATTCATGTGACAGCCATAACAGGCTGGGTATTTTTCAGTGATATGTGGATGGAGAAGTTCAGCCAGGAGCAGCATACAAGCTAACAATATAAATTTTGCACAAAATCCTGGATCCATGCCCTTACTCAGCTTCTAGTAAAGTACAGAATTTCATTTTGGGTTTTTGTTGAACCTGTTCCCTTTTACAGGCAACCCCAGAAAAGGAATTATGATCAAGAATTGTGAAACCCTATTTTACAAGTCTCCAGGAGGCCTGTATGAATAAAGTACTGTAACTGGGCACAGTGACAGCAAAGGTAAAAACTAAAGTCCTCTCCTTAAAAAGAAACAAACAAAAAAACCAAAAAGTATTTCTAGCATACTGAAACCAAATGCCATAATTTTAATATCCTTCTCCTTTTACTTGTCAAGGAAAAGAGAAGGAAATCAGGGAGAAGAGCAGTGGCTCAGCACATATTCACTCGACTTTATCTCACTATTCACCGTTTTTGACAAAGAGCTATCCAACTCTTGCTACTCCTTCTAAAGCTGCCAATGGAAAGAAAGATTTTTTCTGGGGAGGAGGATCTCCAGGGAAAGCAGTGAAAAAACATGAGAGGAGGAATCTGAAGGAATTCACTCCCGCCCATCTACAGGAGATTCCTAGAAGCATTGTTAGTCTGAAGGTTTCAAAAAACTCACTCCACTTCTCTAAGGCAAGGTCAATTCTGGCAGGTTGATTTTAAGGCAGCAATGGTGTCTAGCTGGAATCTCTCACAAGGTTGGAATGTTAGAAGTAGACCCAGGAGAGAGGATTTAATGTACAAAATGCAGGTGAGGCAGCCAGAAAGACATGATGAATGCAATTTATCACAGGGCTCTGCAATTTATCACAATGGAATCACAGGAAACAAGGAAAACGGAGAAGTAGATAGACTGGATAGATTGCGATTCTCTGTGCATGGAACTTCTTTGAAATATGCCAAGGAAATGGCATGCTACATGTTTGGATTTTCAAACAGTATTTTACTGATGGAATAGAGCTGTGTGTTTCTGGGTTTGGGGTCCTTTTCCCCAGAAAAGAAAAAAGATGTGCTATTCTGAAGAATGAAAAGAAGCTAAAATTATAGGATGCTGTTTTGCTTCACTTTGGTTTTAATCCCCTTCTGGAGCAGCACTGGATACATGCCAGGAGGTAGGGGTTTCCATGTGCAAACAAAGAGCCTGCACTTCCCAGCTACCCTCCTCTCTGCTCAGCTTTCACGTTCAGGTGCACGAAGGTCCACACACAGAAGCAATTTCAATCTGTGAGCTATTTTTGACAATGTGCAAGTGATCAAAATGTGCTCACAGCAAACACACTCCTTCCTCACTCCCCTGCTTTTGCGGGTGCCTTTCCCAAGACAGGTCTGTTCTATCCAGGTAACAACTCTGAGTTTTACAGCAGCAGTGCTGGAGCAATAGCAGCTCTGCTGCAGACCATTGGTGCAGAGTGCTGGGTATTCCCCACCGCCCACAAAGAGGGGGCCTTGCAGCTTTGAAAACAGTGCATGTACTATTTAAATTGCTTCACTGGGAGGAGAATTATGTGTTCTGCAATGCCTCAGGACAATGAGCCAAAGGAACTATAGAATATGAGCTCGGTGTTAGAGCCGGAGCTCTGCAACGCTCTGCTTTGTGTGTGTTTCAGCCTGCTATGTAACATTACTTTTACATTAACATTTGTGGTTCCTTTTTTATGCACTCCAGCTTCACCATGCTCCCCTCTTTACATTTTAACAGTCAGACTCCTATGATCCAACCAGGGTGGCATGTTCAAAGCTCCACTTCTTTTTCACACTGATTAAAAAATAAAACAGGCAAAAAAACTCCTCAGAGTATTGAACGAGCTTACTTCAAATAGCTTTTATTAACACTAGGACAAGACTATAGCCAAAGAATTATACAAAACACAAAACAAAAGGGATTTTAACAACTTGGTTGAAGACTATTCCACGCCAATCCAATGCTCATATATCTATAATCAACAAAATTCTGGAGCACAATATTACTTAACATTACTCATTGGATAATTGCAGATACAAAAATGTATCAGGAATAATAACAATGGTTCCTTTTACTCTTATGGAAAAATTATTATTGACCTTTAAAAATGTTGCCCTTTGGGTCAGTCCCACTGATGCTTTATCCCTTAGAATCTGCTCTGCCTGGAAAGACAAATTACAGATAAACTTTCAGAGCTCTGAGCAAAAGGACTGGTTTTTATCATGGAAACAGATAGCAACATCAGTTTTGCAAGAAAAAAATAAGACATTTCAGCTGTGTATCCCTAGACCAAAAAGTCAGTCTTGTAAAAACCCATGGCAGTAAGCTTGCTTTGAAAGCCCTAGTTATGACTTCACCAGGTATTGCTTTATGCTTTCCTACTGCATCCTAACTTGGAATATTAAGCCAATCATAAAATTTAAAATAGCAGTAAACTAAGCAGCAAGAGACACGAGTATGAACCTGTTCCCCTAACACATGATGTATACAGGCTCACAAAGCCAGTAGAATAGATGGAGCAGGGTCAATTTTCTTTCCGACAGACTTTTCTAGGAGCAGAACAAGCACTTTATATCAGAAAAAGGTATGTGTGGGCAAGCTCAGATCTTTTACCTGGGCTTTTTTTACAGTTTTGTGTGGCTGACAGCAGAGTTCAGGTTTCTCCTCTAGCTGCCTAACCAAAGCCTGTTGAGGGGGCATTTAAGCAGTCTTTGAATCAGGACATCCTATGGCTCTGCTACTGGAAATGTGCATCTGGCCATGCAGGTGTACCATCAAAAGGGGGAATGTGTGGAGATCTTGGCACAGAATCCCTCTGACCACACAGTACCAGTGCCACTGCTTGCATACATCACTTGTCTTTAGGCCATCCCCACAGAAGCATGTCTTTCTCATAAATGACAGCCCAACTTCCAATGTGTTAATTGACATCCACAGAACAGTATCTTTGATGATGCAGAACAATTTATATTTTGCTGTAATTTATGCTAACATGCTGAAACACAGAGCGTGGCACTGGAGCAGGATGAAGGATTGTGCAGAAGAGACATAACTGAGAGCTGCTGGATCATCCATCCCTTTTGGTCTTCACTTTCTGTAGTGTGTGATTTACTAGTGATTAGAACTGAGCTAGTAACAAGGTCTCATGGGACAAAACCCTTTCGGATCAAGTGAAAAAATGACATTGTTAAAATCAAAATGGGTTTCTTCTGAGGTTAGAGAGGAATGCAAGTTTCACAATTTCTTTTTTTAACAGTCAGCAGACAGCCAGCTAAATAGTACTCTTAAAATACTGCTGCAGTTTGGATCTGTTACAAAAATGGAGCATTTAATTGCTGCGAGAAGTGACAGAGATAAGTGATTCTCATTCCCACACCAAGGGCAGGGGAATCTGTTAGAAAACAGACTTTTTTTCAGATAGTTTTCTATGTGTTACAAGGGTGAATTCAATTACAGGTACAAAAACAAAGCAAGTGACATGACAAAGAAAGATCTTAAATGATAATTTAGAACCCGAATTCCTTCAAATCCAGGATGAAAAGCAAGTAGCAGAAATTTGATTTAAGAGACATCTTTTTCTGGCAGGTTCCACACACCACATCCCCCCCTCCCCAGGTACATATTCTGTTTTACTTCCATATGGAGTCTGTAAAAAAAAAAAAAAAAAGAATACAATGGTTCACAAAGCTCTGTTGTGACCTTTAAAAATAAAACAACCATGCACTGCTATGCTTCTGGAAAGGCCACTACTGAGAAAAAAAAAAAATCCCCTATCAGTCATGTTATGAAGTGTCTGCTGGGGGCTGAGAACTTCTTGGGCAAATGTACAGTACACACATCAGCACACACGGCTGCTGCTGCTGCTGCTGCTGCTTACGAGAGAAAATAGCCAGGTTCACATCTGCATGAGTGTGGCCATGCTGGTGGGACAGAGGAGGCATTTCCTAAAGAATAAATGCCTTCTGAGAACCTCCTTGCCCCTGCAACAGAATAGGAGCTAGTTGTTTTAGGGTCATCAGTGCCTTTGGAAAAGCTCCCTCTAATTCTTCGTCCCAGACACATTGCCCCGAAAGTGTCCTGCTGTCTGTCTACAAAAATTAGTCAGTCTCTACATTCTTGTTCTCTACAGGACCTCTGGTGTTGGCTGCAGCAAAACCTTTCTAATATTTCATCTCCGGTTATGACTCTCAGCTTTTCAGAGAGGCTGCACTTAGATAAGCCACCAACTAAAATACCACATACTCTAGAGAGGGGTTTCTTTTGCCACTTATATTCAGCCTGCAGCATGTTGTTGACTTTTTTTGCAAAGCAAAGGCAAAGACATCTTTATTTGCACAACATTTTCTGTTTCTTTTATGATATTTATTTAAGATAGCTTAATGATTTTACTTTTCTCAGATGTACTTGCTTGGAATTAGTTGCTTCATTTGCACTGAAAGAAAAATTAGGAACGTAAATGATTAAAAAAAGGGAATAATTCTGTCATCTTTGCACTGGCAAAATTCCCATGAACTTTGATCACCCACTAGAAATGTTGCCTGAAAAAAGATCATATAATCAAGCTGCAAATTATATTGAAACCAAATGAGCATATGCAGAATTCCTCTACAGAGACCAGAAATGAAGTGCAAGACACTCATGAAAGTTTCAGCAGTTCTGAGATTTGCTGTTCATGACTGTTCTTATTGCAGCCCAGGTAAGAGCCTTAAGCTGGATAAATATCATTCTTTTCTTGATCTCCTGAGTCATGTCTCTTTTTTGTTTTCAGTTTGTACTATGAACTGAAGGACCTAAGAATACAAGAAAGGTACAAGAAAAGCACAGTAATACCAGAAAATCTCCACTGAGCTTGATACTTAGCTCCTAATACTAGAGAAGAAAATGAACTGGAGAGAGCATGTTAGTGGGATTTGCTGTTGAGGCATCTCTCTTTCTGGTGGTTGGTGACTGGCACAGGGGCAGAGTGCAAATTACTTCAGGATTCCCCCATGAGGCAAAGATTTGCTGCTGGTGGCACTGGCAGCCTGGGGAGGAGGTGCTGTGGGATGTCCTTCTGCCTCGTGCCACCAGGACCAGGCTGAGGGTCACCCTGGCTCCGAGTGCTCCCTGCCTCTGCCTCAGCTTCACCTTCCCCATGGAGTCACACACAGAAACCACCCTTATCCCATCTCATTTACGCATTTCAGCTCAGTTTTAGATGCAATCTAAGCTCAGACATAGATATTTTGGCAGGCAACTTGAAGTATCTGGGACTGAATTTTCAGCCTAGTGGGAAAGGTCTGTGGGAGACATGAGACTTTCATGTCTCCGCAAAAATCTGAATTTTTACTTTTGAAACACACAATTCATGCATCTTTCTGAAATTCTTGCAATCTGTTGTTGAATCCAGTTAAAACTGGCCATTTTTAAGAGTGTCCATGTGAATATTTCCCTAGAACTATGACTAAAGTTGCTGGAAGATATTTTAACTCCAGTCCATGGGGAGCTATTGACGGTAATAAAAAATACTGTGAGAAGAAAACAGCAGCAAGTGAAACTGCCCTCTCAGAAAGCCCAGGTCTGCTTTGAAGGAAGTGTTGACATTCACCATAAGACTCAATCATTTCCCAGAGGGCTGTAAGATGCCTTGGAATGACATAATCAAAAAGCAATGGCGTTCTTGACTTAAAGGGGTAAAGAAAAGCAGGGCCTGATCCATCTGCCATCGAAATCAAAGAGGACTTTTTTCCTATTGACTTCAGTCAGAACAGAGTTCTGGATGCAATCTGTGTGCAGTTTATTAGCACACTTGCTTATCCAAATGATCCTAACTTCAACCAACGGCATGTCTAGATATCTGCCTGGGACTGCATCTGTACAAATGTATAAGTGTGAGTTTATAATGTGGTTTAATTCAAATTATTCTGGCATTTTAAAAGCATTTCCAGCTAAAAAAGACAGCTTTAGCTGATTTGCACCCCAGAAGACAGACTTTGATTGGAAAAGATTATAACTCATATTTCAGGTTGCAATTCATATACAAGTTCATCCAAGCTAAGGACACAAACAGATTTTAGGGTTAATTTTAAAATTATGTTACTATGCACTCAATTAAAATTTTGCAGCCATGATTTCAAAATGTGAAAAGCTCTACAAATTACCCAACTCATCAGCTATAGCCCTTAGATTCCTTGAAGGGAAATTTCTTTGATGACCATAACAAAATCACAGTAAATGGCAAGTAAGATTGCCATCAGGAGTCTGCTGAAAATGCAGGAGGAACTCCTGATTGCTTTAGTCATGTGAACAACCCCTTCAGAACAGCCCAGACTCAGGCAAGGTGGCTTACACCAGGAGTTAATTTAGCCTGCTGGGAATCTTTGCATTACTAAAACGAGCATGGTTTTGGCTTGTAAATGGGGGGTAGAATTTTATTTCACTTTCCGAGGGTCAGAATTTTATTTCCCTTTCTAAGGGGCATACATTCATTTCAGAGTAAACCTTTCAGAATAAAAGTTTACTTCACATTATAGGAAATGACATCCCTTTTTTTAGATTTCCCTTTTCAAAGCATGCCTCAGATTTCTGACTTGTAGTGGAGAGCTTTGGTATAAGTAATAAAAGTCTTTAAAATTAAAATGCTAATCGTAAACAAACCCAAATGCATGAAAGATACAGTCTGACTGCATAACAAAAGAGAATTATATAATTCTATTTGAGTGAAATCTTTCATCTTTGATTTACAGGTTTGAGTCTGCCTATAACTGAAACCATATTGTGCCATATCTTTCATATCATGGCCTTCCCCAAAATCTTGTTTTAATTAAGGTTCCTTTCAGATTTTAGAATAAAAAGCATGACAGTCTTCACTTATGGCTTTAATATAGATACTTCTTTTTTTTTTAATTTGGATAATATATAAAAAATGAACATCACTTGCTTTTAAAAGCTGAGCAAGCTATCAAATACTGCAAGCTGAATACTTCAAGGTATCTCCTGGGGTTCATTAGGTGAGAAAGTTGTAAACAAAATAAAAGTTACTGTAGCAGAGTTTTGTTCATTTGAAGTACTCTTACATACATGCCCATCTCTCTCTCTCTCTGACAGTAAGGCAACACGTGTAACAGTTTAAGCGTTCATTTTCAGCTAAAGGCACAACTCTATGTTACGTTCTCAAACATGGAATTAAACAGCTAAAGTCACATTGCAGGGAGATCTTGCTGCACTTCAGGAATCTAAAATAAAGCCTAAACCCTTTGAAGCTTCTTAAGCAACATCAGTTCTCTTGGTGCAGGACTACATAAAAGAATCAGTTCGTATTCACATCACGACCTGTAAAAAACACTCCCACACAACCTCCACAGAAACACCTGAGCTTCAAATGAGCTGCACGCAGTTACTGAAGGTCGCTGCTTTGGAGTCAGAACGCAGAAACATTTCAGAACAAACCAAAAACACGTTTGAAAAACTATCCATACTTGATCTCTGCTGCACATATGGTGAGCACTACTGTCAACTACAGAGGGTACAGCACGTTTTCTTAAAGGCAAAAGACCATTTTAGAGAATCGTGAATGTGTTTTTACGATAGAAAAGATTACATGAAGTGGGAGGGATGGCCAGGAATAGGGAAGAGAAAATAAAGCACCACCAAGCACAGTACTTTAGGGGATTTATAGTACAATAAGAAGTGCTTTCCCTTTAGCTAAAATCCTTCATCGTAATTTAAACACTTTTCACTTATTCAGCTAAGAATTCATTACATGAGGTTAGAAAATGGCATGTAAAGTAAGGGTGGGTTTTTTTTTTTCTTCATTACACAGAGCAAAGAAAACAAATTCTATTAACAATTTAACACAGTATGAAAAAGATTATCCAGTAAAAAGTGTCAGAAAGTGATTCATGGAGTTCACAGAGTATGTTGCTGGCTGTTGCAATTCTCATATCTATAATCTATCATGTAGAATTTTGCAATACTCTATTTCACAATTTGTGTTGGTGAGTGGGTCAAACAGCATTAAAATACATGCTCTAGGCTCTTTCTCCCAAGTCAGTTTTACTGTAACTCTAGAATTGTGGCGGTTACATTTGAGGAATCTTTCGGGCTCTTTCAAGTCCATCCAAAGAACAAGTGAAGCTGCTATTCCGAGTTTTGTGCCCAGTGTTTATGTTCCATCTGATCTGTGCCACCCAAGAAGCAGACAAGACATGTCTGAGGGTGCTTTGGGGGATACACAATGATGTCACCCACAGGAAATATCAGGGAGGACTTGGCACTTCACAAGGCTGGCTCTTCTTCCATGGGCTCACCAGCAGCTCTGTAAAAATAAACAGGCAATCAGAATACGGCACAAGAGTACACAACGACATTGTAGATTTTCATGCATAATCAAAGCTGATTTTTCAGCTCTCTCAGATGTTTATTTGTGTTATTCAGCTATCCATAAATAGAGTTTCTTTCCTAGGAAGTATAAACAAATGTCAAGTGGAAAAACATTTTAGATCCAAGCAATCACCGAAAATGTTCCTGTTTATATTAAAATATGTCAGAATATTTTATAACATTTTGTCCAGAAATGTACATGCTTTGTGTCAACAGAATCAAATAATTTAATGAAAAAAATAGCTGTGATACTTTTATTTTACAAGCTTTTGCAACTAAAAATACAGGCATTTATTTTTTCAAGCTGGCCCACACCATTAAAGCAAAATCGTTCACTAGTAGCCAAGTAGTGTTCCCTCTGAGGTTCTTCTCCAGTCCCCTAGTTTTTGATTTTGTGTTTTCATAAACACATTGCCTTCCTGCCTGCAACTTTTGACAGTAAATCCTGAGCCTGATCAGCAGACTGCTATCAAATAAAAAGTATCTATTAATTACATGCAATGAGATTGTATCTATACCTTTTATATGAAAGCCTCTGGGAAATTATCAGCTTAGGCAAGAGGAGCTCTCTAAGAAAACCAATAAGAAAATGATGAGGATTCATATGCTGAGCTGACATCAAGCCTTGAAATTCCTTGTATCTGACAAGCTACTGCACCTGAGGAATACAATGGTAATTATAAAATTGGAAGCTTCTGAAATCATGGAGAGGGCACTATTGAAGGGCAAAGAATTTGGACACAAACCATTTTTCATCTCAGTCTGTCAGCCTTAGGAACTACTTTAAAATAGTAACTTCAAGCAATTTTGAATTTGAGGAAAAAAATAAATACAAATTAATAAATGAGACGTTTACCAGTTAATTCCTGGAAGCCATTTATTAAACTGGCTTCAGTAAAACATTCCTTAGAAGTACAAATTCATGAGGTCCCCTGGAAAAAAAGTAAGTAATGGGGGTTTGTTTGGACTTTGATAGTTCATTCAGCAAGGAAGTCTGAGAATTTTAAATGAATCTGGAATTTATTAGTCTTTCCCAATGAAAAAATCAGCAGCATGTCTTTATTTTATACAGGTCATTCCTTTATGATTTGGAATGATCACTGATAGCATGTTGAAAAATATGTCAGGTGAATGACATATGAAAAAGATGATGTTTTTCAGACTAATCACTTTCTGAAGGGTATTGACTCTAAAAGATGATTAATCTATAAATCTCAAATCTTTAGTTTCTCACCACAGGATGGAGGGTGTTTCCTAGGTACAGTAACCACTGTGGCTCTCTCCTTCTTGAGAAGTGAGGTGAAGCCCCCTTGCTCTCCCTCTTTTCCCCCTTTTGCTTAGTTCTGGATTGCAGCAGAGAGCACACAGCAGCAGCCAGGGTGAGATGGAGCCCTGCCTGCTGCTGAGGCCCTCAGGTGTAACAAAAGATCACACACCAGGTGAGGAACTCATACTGATGATGCTGTTGTGCCAACCACACACTTCCACTTTCTCCAGTCACTTGTGGAAGACCTCTGGCATAACACAGAGGGTCAACAAACCCTTGTTAAACATCCAGAACCTTATGGGTCTGTCTGGAAAGAAGATAACTTGGAAGCAGATGACAGCTCAGTTTTTAGGTTCTGCAAATGAGAAACAGTATGTGTCAATAGATTTCAGGTGGTGATTGGCAGATCAGGAAGGAGCGAAGCTCTGGAAAACCTCTGGAAGTGAGAGCAGGGGTTTGGACTATTCATAAGAACCTAGGGAAGCAGTACATGCAAGTCTGTTCACATGTGTTTGACTTCTGAGACTGACATTCTCATGAACATAGTACAGTTGAGGATCTTATTTAGGACTTCTTTCACTGGGAAATTTTTCACTGACAAAAGTGCTTCTGAGGGCCAGGAGTGGCCCTCACTGATCTTGAGTGCTATATTCTAATATATTCCAATATATTCCAACAACATTCTTCACCAGCCAGAGCACAAGCAACAATAATATTTTTTTTATATAAGTGCCAGATGCAAGGTCTTTTTAGGAAAGGTAGGTAAGGTTAGAGTGCCATGACAATCCAACTGCTGCCTTGCAGCGTGGGTACTCTCACAGTCTTCTTCAGTCTCCTTTTGAAGACTTATGTGTATGTATGCTTTAACTTCACTTTACCAGTGTCAGAGAAGTCACTGGATTTATCCAATAGTTTATCATTAAAAACATTTATTTTTATGAGATAACGGCTCAGGCTAGAATTTTGTGTGAGAGACAGTACTGTTTTGGGGCCAAAGGACAGAGAGAAAAACACTGGACATCCCATAGCACTGAGCAGAGAATCAATATATGCCCAATCTGACAAAATCAAAAGTTGTCCAAAGAAAAATTGAGGGGGCAGAGTCTGACAGGCCAAATTTGTGTTACTTCAGCTTTGTCACTGTGAGTTAGTTCAGTTCAGTCAGTCTTCCTGTAGCTGACAGGAAATTGGCATAAAAACATAAAACAGGCAGAACCCCCCATCCCAGACTGTATACTCTGAGCAGTTCCTTGAGATGCAGCTGTGAGCTCAGGTCTGATCTAAACCAATTCCATGCAGTCAGCAAATTCAGAAAGACACCAGTTGAGACTGTAATGGTTATAGATTTTTCTCTAAGGCTTCACCATGGCTCATTTAAACTGCAAATTCCTTGGAGCTGAGCCCTCCTGCATTCACTTTGCTTTGGTGTGCTGTGAAGAGTGCTCATCTTTAGCTCTCTACAACTAGAATTCTGACTATGGCAGAACAAAATAATCTCTTTGCAGTTAATGCTAAAAAAATGATGCTGTTTAAACCTCCAAACAAAATAAATAGAAGAGGCAAAAATCCTATCATATGGATAAAATCTGGTAAAACATGTGACATCTTAAATATTGTTCTGTGGAAATTGAGAATAAATGTTATTTATGAGAAAATTATTAAAAGTAATTAATATTTACAATTTTAAAAAATGTAGTATTTAAGAATGTAGATAAACTCATCACCCCAAAAAAAGAAACTGTTTCTTTTACCTTATTTTTTAAATGAGAATTACAGAGATTCCTCTTAGCTATGTTATCACACACACAAAAATAAAAATTCAAGGTATGTTTCCAAGGTGGAAACTACTGAACAAAAGATGGATTTTTCTGGCATGGTATGGCTGTTTTATGCCATAATCTGTCCGTAATTTAACTCAGCTGTCTCAGGGAAGATCGTTGTAATTGAAAAGTGATCCTCTGGTAGCAAAGAGCTGGGCAAAAAGGGGTACATTTCGATATCACGAAGGTGATTTGGGGAGTGTCTAAAGACATTATATAAGACATCCTGAGTAAGTGTATATCCTAGTAAAAATGGACTTAGTATGGATCAAAGAGAAAGGAACTAAAAGCAAAAACTATCCTAGTTTAAGAGCAGAATAAGATTACTCCATATATACTCTCAAAAGAGGAAGTAATGTCCAAACAAGAGAAATTAAATAAAATATAAACTCTGGCAAGTTAAATGTAAACCCTCAATGAAGCAAACTAACGGAAAGTCTGAAGACCGACATATTTAAGGCATAAAAGCTAATAATAAAAAGATCTCTCAAAATACATCAGAGGAAATGATCAAAGCATAAAAGGAGCATCAAGGAAGGTAGACCACAAAAGCAAAATGAACTATTTATATCTGGATTCACTAGAGAAGTGTCAGTGAGATTTTATTACTTGCAGATGAACTATCCTAAACTGAATCAGTGCTAGAACAAACTGATACACCAAACATTGCCAAATTTCTAAGAGCAGATGATATTTGTCCGCTAAGTTCCAGGGAAATATGATTAGGATGTTGTTAAAGAAATAGTTATTGAGCATACTCTACAGCTTAACTCAGCAAGAGGTAGAGAGGCAAGAAAAGCAGTTCCCCTTTTGGAAACCACAGGAGGTACAGTAAGCCTGTATGGCAAAATTGAAAGCAGCTACAATCAGTGATGGAATTAGTAGGCATTTAGGTTACAGTCATTTGGGTAAGAGTTAGGTCTTAACAGTTAAAAAGATGGCAATCCTTTCAAATTTACTAGAAGTTTCTGAAGGAAATTAGGGAAAAGGGATCAAGTGATTGCCCTCTGCAAAGAAGGTCTGCCAACAATTTTATTCAAGTGCGTAGAAGAACCTAGGTTGTTGGGAGAAGGTCCTTTCACAGATTAACAATTCATCAAAAGCAGGAAACACATAATAATATTGGTGAATTTTCACCATTCAGGAATTCTCCAGAGCATCTCAAAAAGGCTAGGCAGACTACAAGTAGATTTAGGTGATAATGTTTGCTGATGGCACCAAATCGCCAAAACTACTCAGCTGTAAGGCCTGTAACAGCATTTCTGTATGGAGAAGGCGGCAAACAACACAAACACAGGATACACAAAACAAGGGAGGACAGCTTTAACTGTTCTAACAGTGATGGCTACAACTGAGGGCTTGCAGTTAATGGTAGAGGAGCAGAAAGTCACAGATACAAAACATCCCCAGTATTAGCTACTGTCTAAATTCATAATGTGCCCAGCACCTGCAGTCCTGCAAGCAGCTTTTACTCCATCTCAAAGAAACTACAAAAAGCCCAGAGAGGAGCAAAAATCATCAAAGGTAAGAAATTATTTTCATACCAGCAGGAATACAGAGTCTTGAGAAGCTCAAGCCTTTAAAACCAGATATGGGTAAAAGATTATGAGTAAGAAAAGAGGTGGTTTTCTTTCTCACAATACAAGACCTAGGGGTTTCCCAGTGATTTTATTGGTTAATAAGTAAAAGCAGTGCGATGCTTGATGAGGCTGTGGGGTTCACTACCCAAGTGCCAGAGGCAGGTTCAAAAAGGTTTTGAAAAGTTTATGTCTGTGTATGTATCCTCAAGGCTTTTACACAGGATGGGTCAGATACAGCGGTGGAGATCCATCAACTCACCAGGGCAGGCTGGCTCTCAACCTCATCTACTCCTTCTCTTCCTTATGTACCCACCACCAAGGATGAGAAGAAGGTGGACAAGATAAAGGTGCAGGCTGACCTGGGAAAGCTGTTCTGCAGCTCCTGAGCCTGGAGGGGATTGTAAGCCCTGTGGGGAATGGCCAGGTATGTGCAGTGTACTCAGCACAGCAGAGGTAGATATCCAAATAGTGAAATGCCAAGTGAAGCTTTATGAGTTGATAGACAAATTTGGCAAGTGACCCTAAATGGTAGCTAGCTGTACCCCATAATTCCACCATTTGCTCTAGTATACAATATAATGCAATTTGACTGAAACTGCAACTGGTAGCTCTGTAGCATTAAGAGCAAAAATTATACTTTGTTTTTATTTCCATTTGAGTAAAATCTATGCTCAGCTGAACCAGAGCCATAAAGTCAAATTCTGATAAATGTCTTTCTCAAGATTTACTGCTTCCTGTAAAAACAGTAAGTGCAAGAGATCTCTCTCCCTCCACACCCTTTTCTTTTTTCATTTTAAGAAGAAACATACAGAAGCTCCAAGGTATCAGGGGCAGCAGTGTACTAAATATTTTCATAGCATGATTTCTGAAACAGATGTCTGGCCAAAGCAAAATTCTAATCAGATGAATTTGTATCTCACATAAGGAATAAACAGTTATCAACACACAAAAGTTCTGGTAGATAGAAATGTTTTATAGGGCACGCTTGTTTTTTTTAATTGCATCTCTATTTAAATCCCCGTTAGCACCATACATGTTTCCTTTCCTATCCACAAACTCTTTTTTCTATATCTGTACTCTTCCAAAGTCTATAATCAAGATTCAATTGGATCTTAAAATGCAGATTTATGCTTTGGTAAAATAAAACACTAAAAACATAGCAGCTTTTCACGTTTTTCTTCATTTACCCTGCCAGAGAAAATCAAGTAAAAAAATAATCGGCACTGTCACTTGAAGAAAAGAAAGAAAGAGAGAAGAAAGAAATAAAAATACTTAATATGGGCCTTAGCCAGGAGCATTTTATCCATCAGTGGTAAATGAGTCAGATATGAGTTGGCCAGGAAAAGAGTTGCTTTACCCAAAATCTGAGTTTGAAGTGAGTCATCTCCCTCCAACACCAATATATCCTCCAACATAACTGGCCAGAGTTTCCCGCAAAGAGACTCTTGCTGCTGCTCTTCATCTGGAGGCCTGACCATCCTGAGCTGAAGTCGACAGGATCTCTGCCATCTCTGCTTAGAGCTGCAGGCCAGGACTATCAGCCTGGCTGACCGTGGTGGGAATTAAGAGGAAGCAAATTGACTCCTGGTGTAATGAAGGAACCCTTCAGGCTGCCCAGTCAGCCATGGTGCTTCTTGTTCTGCTCCCACCCTACTTGTCACAAACAACTTTCCAAATGAACACTCAATGCAAAAGCTTGCAACAGGTCTTCAGAAGGTGACCCCATCTATACCAACAGGAGCAAGGGCACACCTTCTAAGAGAGCTTGAGACCCCACACGAGTCCTCACATCCCTGCTGCCCTCTGTTTGCCATAGGAAGTGGCTGGAGAAGGGGTCCTTTATTACAACAAACATTACAGAACATGAAAAAGCAAAGCTGAACTCATCTCTACACTGATGGTGTTTATGTTGGTATGTACCTATGAAATGGATGGTGTGCTTATGTGAAATGAAGTAAATTACACAGAGCCCAAAGCACGCAATTCCATATTGATCCTTACATTCATCAGGAAGAAAACAAAGAAAATGATGCTCAGAAGCCTCATAAAACCTAACTATCAATTTTGGTCCAGAGGGACAGCATTTTTTTTATCCTGTCACTCTCCGATGGCAACTTGGCTTCATGTGACTTCTTTGAGGTTTACAAATGCAGAAAGAGATTTCAGGACGCATGTGCGCTTAGGCTTTTTTTTTTTCTTTTGTGCTCTTGACAAATGTCTGCAGCACCACAGAAGATATTCCAAACGAAGTCATTTTTCCACAAAACAATTCATCACAATGGATTCATCCCTACAAGAGTCCAAAACTGATGAAGTGTAATGAATCTGGCAGCCACATGAATTCCACTTGTGTTCATTTCAGTACATCCGTTTTTTTCCAAGTTTCTTAGCACTGCCCTGAAATTATGTTTTCAGAATGGGTAGAAACTGTCACAAGTTATCTGTTGGTAGCTAATAAGCACAGTAATTAAGTGCAGCATTAGTCAAAGGGTTCAAATCATGTAGGAGTAGCAGTTGCTCTTGGTAGTTGTAGGGGTTTTTTTTATTCTCAGCAATGTAAAAATACACAAAATTAGCCATGCCCTTTTCCAGATAATTTATAGCTTTAATTTGCTTGACTGCATTATTTCCAATACTTTAACTAAAATTATTTATATTTCAGAGCTATGCACACACAAGTGGGAATTTTTCTGTCCCTAGCTAGCAGAAGTGTCTTGTAACTGTCAGAAACTTATATGAAAAACTACACTATTCCTCAGCTGAGCACTGATTAGCACAGTCATAAATCTAAACTACATCTTGTGTTCATCATGGATTCTTCTCTAAGATTTTATGAAGTTGTCTTCAATAATCCTAGCAAAAGAATAGCCATGGCATATTAAAATATAATTACAATTGGAAAGGTAATTATGAAAATACTGTGAACTTTACTAGCTAGCTCTATTCCCTGTGTGTCCCTTTGAGCCATGCCTCAATTCTTTGACAGATGAGTGCTGCCACTGTTGTGAGGGATGCTCACTCCCAAACATATCCACAGCTTTGAGCACTCCACTAGTCCCCTGGGTGCCCATCAGTTCAGTTCTGATTAAAAAAACACAACACAGGAGGAAAGAAATGAACCAACTATGAAGCAGTCACAATAAAGGAGCCATGGATCTTTCTGGCTCCACTCCCACCACTGCTGTCCCTACCCACAGCTCCCTCCTTTCTCTGCTGTTGTTCCACAGGCTGATGAGCAGATGAGTCTCCTTATAAGGCTTTTTTCATCTTTCCTCCTCCCTCCTCTGTTTTCTGTGTATGATGGAACCCAAGTGGTTCCATTACATTTTGTGTCTTTCTCTACTGGCAAACCAGGAATGTTTATCCTTAAAACAAAAAAACAGGAAACTCCAAAAACTTCTGCGGTGGCTTTTCTGATTATAGATGACAGAATATTGAGTGGCTACTGAGTTTTTTTCATGTGTAATTGGCAAAACACACAATAGCATTTACTGCATCATTTTCTTAATTTGGAAGTTGAAAGCAATCTTCATTAATGTAAAAAGCAGATGACAAGCTGGAAAAACCAGCATTCTCATCCTTTGCTGGTGTACCTTCATCTTAGTACATAGAAAATGTTGGCCCTAATCCTGGGCAGGATTGCTTTAAGTTTTATACTGGCACTGTTCACATAACTTCCAGGGAAGTAACTTTTAATGCCTGTCTAATATCACTTAATAATGATTTAAGTCCATCGTTATTAAATATGTTTGTTGAACGCTTTCCTAGAAAATTAAAAGAGATTTGAAACGCTTTTACTGAGAAGAATATGGTTGGCTACATTTGACCATGAATATTTACCTCTTATGGATATTTCACTTTTTATGAAGTAGCAAGAATTAGACATGGCAAGAAAACAAGGCTCTTGTACTAATCATGAACTTTAGTACAGAAATAGAGATAGCAAACCCAAAAAACTGCTAGCACAGAATATCTCTGCTTCAAGTGTCTAAGTGAGAGAACTGAAATCCAGAGATGAAAAATTCCATGTATCTCAATTAGCAGATAATTTTGAAACAACCCTTACTCTTCCTTTCTTCTTCATTTCACTTGGCTGGAGTGAAAGCCTTGTTCTCTGTAATAATTGCATGCACTTACCTGCTGCCTTCCTGAGGAACACACTGCTCAACATCCACTGAAAGAGAGGCCATAGCAGATACTGTTTCTGTTTCCTCCCTCTCTTGCTTCTGAGACTCAGCCAGAGCACAATCCACTGGCACAGAGTATGGCTCCACTGACTTCCAGTACTTGCCTAAGGAAAACACACACAATAATTTATGGGAATTTTAGCTAGCATGGTGGTACAAGAACAGTAATCACTTAGTTCAACACTGAGTGATTATAATTTAAAATCACTGTGGTGTAAGCAGTACAGTTGAAATTTCAGACTGCAGTGAAGAGGTCTATTTCTGAACCTAAGAATGCCAAGTTGGAAAGTGCTTTCATTCCAAGAGCTGTGTCACACCCTTCCCCAGAAGGTAATAAACTGGAGGAGTAACACACAGACTAATGAACACAGATTGTCAGGAAGGCTATTGGCTTTATCTACACAAGGTGATGGGAGTTCAGAGCAGGGTTAATAACTAAAAGCTCTGATATTGCACACAGTTGATGCAGAGACAGCAAAATGTAGGAAAATGTACATTGTTGTACAAAGTGCTCACACAGCACTATCTTGAAAAGGAAAGAAGTCAAAAACGCCAGCTCAGACTGAAGTGGTGTTGCCAGAACAATCAGGTTTGTTAGTCCTGGATGTTCTTTCTCCTTCAACCTCAGGGCGTATACTAGAACAATAATTTAGTTAAAACTTTCATATATGAACTGGCTGTTGCTGGAAAGCTGCCAAGTATCATACGGGATAGAGCTTTCTGGTCTGCTATGTAAAAATACATCAGTGGATTAAAAGCATGAGTATTTTCAGATTCCTGCCTGAAACAGAGGAAGCTCATCATGAAATGCAAAAAATAATGGCAGGTGGTGACTCATCCTAAACATATAAAATGATCTGTTACTGCATGGCTATTAAGAAACAGCTTGATTATTGGAAACCACATGAACAAGTATGAATTTACATATATATTTCTTAACAGTCCAGTAAAATACTGAGCATTCACTAATTGCCAGGTGGAAGACACCTGGGAATTAGGAGCTTTGGGAAGTCTGGGAGCTCTGGACCAGAGCTTACTCAGTGTTTAGCAAGAAGCTTTCAGCAGCTGCTGGAGAGGTTGGATCAGGGTACTTATCTGGGAATTAGACAGAGGGTTTCAACAGCTGTGAAAGAGAGGGGATCAACCAGGGGACCTTTCCAAGGACTAAAAGGAGGATTTTGGCAGCTGGGCAGAAGGCTGAGTGGAGGTGCTTATCCAGAGGGTAGCTGGAGGCTTTGACAGCTGGGAGGCCAGGCCAGCAGTGGTGCTGCCTGTGCTGTAGAAAGGCTGCTGAAAACTCCCTCTTTGGTAACACAGCTCTCAACACAGTTTCAGGCTTTTGGAAGGATGAACTTTTCCCTCCAGTGAGAAAGCAGCTGTCAATAAAGTCTGAAAATGTCTTTATTCAAAAACATCATTGCAAGATGAAAGCCCAAGTCAATCTTCAAGAACAACCAGTGAGCATGGCCAGAGTGTTTCTTTGAACTCTAATAGTGTGCACGTTTGAGTAGTTAGCAGAATCTTTAAATAACGGGGACCTTCTGGGGATAAAATGTAAAGTGTATTAAGTATCCTACAAAGTTGAGATTAAGTGTTAGGAGGTTGGCTTTGCTCCAAAAACATGAAAGACAGAGCTAAAAAGTTATGTACATAACAGTAGGCTCAATGATTGGAGCCTGGCAAATTTTATAAAAACAAGACAAAAATATTCTCTATTATTACTGTGCTCAGAGACCATATTCTCTATTCATTAAAAAAATACACTAAAAACAAACAAAAAAGTTATATGAGCATTCCACAATGTTCTCACAGATCCTATGTGCAAAAGTCGGTCTTTGCAATATACACCCAATTCAAACCCTATAATTTATGAGCTAAATGTTCACAGAGTGGGTGGGGTTTTTGTTGCAGAAACAGATGTGCAAGAAAATCAAATCTGTTGGCATGGGAATAATACCCCCTCTTGCCTATAAAAGAAATGAACCCATGTTCGCTGCTGGAGTTTTCAAGGGCTTTTATTCATAAAATAAAATATTAGTACCCAGCTACCACTGTGTTGCTCTCCTGCAGCAACAATAAAACAGCATCAGTGAGGATTGCTACATCACATTAGTTCATTCACACACAGGCTTGCACACCAGCTGCCCCCTGAATCCTGACTTTCTTGTAACATTAAAACTCAGGGCCAATTTAAGCATATTAGTGGGCTCTCTGAGCCCATTTAACTGCCCTTCACTCCCAAGCCATTGGTGGTGTTCTTTGTTTCCCCACATGGAGAGTTGTGTTATGAGAGGGGCTCCAGTGATAGGGAGAGCAGTATCAGGCCATGAGGCAGGTGGCAGCTCATGTACTGCAGTGGAGGGTCCTGGGGAAAGGAACAAAAATGGCAAGGTGTTTGTGGTTTGTGGGGGGCAATGTTTAAGCAGTCACAATTAGAAATAGCATCCAGGTAGCAGCAGGTACCTCATGCAAAAAGGGCTCTCTGATGCTTGTGAAAAAGCAATGATAGGTTTTTCTTTAAAATTGGAAAACTACTTTGCAAACACCTTGGGTAGGCAGAAGAGCTTTGCAAGCTTCTTTTTATCCAGGACAACATTTATTTGCTGTGCACAAAACATACAGGCCTTGAATGCAAGTTCAGCCAAAAGATTTGCAGGCAAAGAGGTACAGAATGAGGAGACAATCACAGCATGCAGCTGCACAGGAGCTTTGTTAGGAGGTATGCTGTGGATTGACAATTAAAATAAGTCAAAAAGCATTGGCCTCAGACCACTCCAATCTCTGAAAATGCCATTCTACTGTGCTCTACTGGAATGTGAAATTCTACCAGTGCTGTTACATTAATTGAGAAGAACTTGGTGGAGCTCATGGGAAAGAATGAAGCGTACTCCTGGTTTCATTCACACAAAACTTGAGCAATCATGGATTGCAAGAAAAAAACAATGAAACCAAATCAGTCTTCTAGGTATGCTTGGGCTTTCAGCATGAAAATGTGCTTAAGTCTCCCTCAAAGATTTGTGTGAGCACTGACTATTACCAGGAAATAATAAAAGGGGATGTTTCTGTGACTCCTATAGGCATTTGTAATCGCTTTTCATAGATTTGGACATGCCGTACCGTGTCTTGCTTGAAAAACAATGTTTGGGGTTGGTACTCTGCTATTGAACGGGATTGTTTAGAAATAGCCTATTACATGGGTGTGGGAACTACTAATTCCAAATATATTACATTTTCAAAGGAGCATTGGATCACTGTCAATACAAAGCATTTATAGAAATTCTATTCTAGTTAGAGAAAAAGTTGTCTCTTAGATTCTAAGTATTGTAGAGTCAAGGTTTTGCAAAAAGTAAAACCTTGAGGAGGGGCTTATTTGGTATAAAATGTCACTAATATTCACTATGAAAGTTGGATCACAGAAATACAGACCCAATATCCAAAGGCAATGCAATGATCCAAACAAATCAAGCTTTCTCAGTACCTCTTGAGGTGCTACTCAACAGCCTAATGCTCTTCAGCCTGCCTAACTCTCTAAAATATTGAATAGTAAAATATTGAACTTGCTTCTGTTAGATCTAAATTTGCATCACAAAGCTGCATTGAACTTCCTCAGGGCTCCTTTCTGTCATCCAAGCATTGGTCTCTCTCCAGACAAAATGAGGTAAATATAACTTTTTAGGTAGTTGCAAGAAAAGGCAGAATGTTGTGTGTAAATAAGTCCAAACCCTGAGCAGCTTGACTAAGGTTTCAGAACAGCCCACTGGACTGCATGACTGTACCAGTTCAGCTGAAATTGTGGCAAAATCAAGTCCTTCTGCAGAGCTCTGGACTTTGTTCTCAGATTTACACTATGTATTTGTTCCTAAATCCTAAATCCTAAATCCACACCTTCTCTCTCAACAGCCATCATTTGTGCTCCTACTCTTCTGTTTGTCTGTTTCTTAATTCACTCTTTTTTTGTTTCAGATCAATTTTCCATTACATGCATGTTTTATTTCAAACAGAGTTGCATCTCTTTTCCTGTGGTCTGTTTGTAGCATTCTGCCCTTATCATTTGCAAATCTATCTTGCACAGTACATTAATCTCCTTAACCTGCTGACTCCTTCCAGATCATTGAAGGATTATTAACAGGGAATTTTAACTCATGAGCTACCCAAGAATATACCACTCAACAATAAAGGACTTATTGGAATATATTATATACAGCTGGTTTCATTAGAGCTTTTCCATATCTAGGTGTCTACTGGATATGCATGATGAATTATATACCTACAATGAATTTTCTTTGTCACTTTGCAACTAAAATCAGATGGAGATTGCATGGACTGCCTGAACAGAGAATTGGGCATGGTGTCCCTTTTAAAAACTGCATTTATTTTATGTCGATGAATCCCAAACATTTGTGGTTCATCTCAAATGAAGGAAAACATTTGTTATTCACTTGTTATTCTAAAGCAAACAGTAGAAGCCAGGAAGCTCCCACTGGCTCACTAAAATGGCAGAAACCAGAAGATTAGAGAATTTAAGGGATGTGTGCTCAGTTGGATTAAAGCAATTGACGGCACCAAGTTCTGTGAGCCCTAAAGCATCTGGGTAGTTAAGGGTCAGAACACACAAGTGAAGCAATAATGTACCCTCTGTCTCAGAAACAATAAAATAATGTAATTTTTAGCACTGTTCCACAGATCAGTGTCTGTGCAGATCTTTTTATCATTATCTCAAGCTCCTCTGAATCTCAAAGTGAGTACCTTGTAAAGGGCTGCAAAAACAGAATCTGAACAAACTGTGTGTTAGAGCTCTAATTTACCTCCATGTTCCCTGACAAACATCTATTTCATCCAAGCTGCTCTGGAATGAAAAAATTTGGGAATATTCATGAATTAGAAATGTTTAAATAATTTTAATAGGTTATTTTTCAAGGCTAAATATGTGTCAGGAACAAAGATATGTTGAAAAAAAATAAAATAATACATATACATAAATATTAGACACGTCATGTCAATTTATACATAAAACATTTTCCCACTCTTTTCTCTGAAATAATAATGTCTATGACATTAATTAATAATAAAAAATAACCCCACGCCCACTAACCCACCAACTCAAACTGAGAAACATACTTTGAATTTCAGTGGTCTTTTTTAAAGAAGCTATTGCATTCATATTGGGGATTTGGTGCACAATATCTTCCGGGAGAGGTTCCAGCTGAAAGAATAGAACAGAATAATATAAATAGTCAATAAGCCACAGGGACATAAAACAAACTGAAACAATCTAATCCTCAGGAAAAGCTCAGCCCAAGAACTGGTTAATATGTTGCTGGTATCAGTTCTAAATGTATAGTCATGATTTTGTTTTCTGTTTTCCAGCCATGTAATTGAATTCCAAGGGGCTTTTCTATTGGCTGCAAGACTAATCTATGGCGTCTCTGAAGCAGGTGCATGTCTGTGTATTATTCATTAAAAAATGCTAGTTATTTGTGTAATTTTTGTAGGTTCCTCGCAAACCAAATTCCACTGCGTCTGTATACGCAGCTGGGCACTCCAAACAAAACCTTGCTGAAGCTGCACTGGAACCAAAGTGTGCACTTTATTATCTTTATTTTTCTGGTGTTATTTCATCTAACCATCTTACGCATTTTAAGGTTTATAGGGGAAAACCATAAAACACAGCCGCTTTTACTAGCTTAACATTAATTTCAAATAAAGTAGTAAATTAAAAAATGGTTATGCAGATTAGCAGTAAATTTCCCTAAGTATTTTTTTTACAGAATCAGCTGCATTTTGATTTCCTAGTTTTAATTGTATATTCTTTGAGTAGGGCTGCACAAGCAGAAAGAAGTGTTCAGTTACTGCATAGTTATTTTTGCCCTGCAGTGGATAAATATAAAAAGTAAACTGTATTTTGAATGTCACCCACATGTGCTTCTTTGTCCACCTTCCACACATTTTCTCCTAGGAAAAAAGGGTAAAGAATTGTTTGGGTTAATGTTTCTCCTTGCACTCTAATAACTATAGTGTCCTTGAACAAGGCTAAGAGTCATGAAGCTCTTCTGCTTCCCCACATAAACTGCCATGGCTGGGTGTGCAGGCTTGCTTCCTGAGGAGTAGCAACTGTGTCGAGGTGGACAAAAAAGAGCAATCGCAACACCAGTCTCTCCTCTCTAAAGCCAAGCAAGTTCAACCACCATTGACAGAAGACATCTGTACTGCAGACAAAACTCCTTTCTTATGTATGCCTGAGTCTATTTTAAACTAGGTCAAGTGAAGCCCACCCAAGGAGCTTCCTTTGTGAAGTCAATGGTTCAGTAGCCATCATATACCGTCCTCTAGGTTGCTACCACTGCATCGCTACTCACCAGCTAGATAAAATCAACTTTGATCCAAGCACACATAGTGGGAAGTAACTGCAGTGTGGATACTCCCTCAGTGGTGCTATTTTAAGCAAGCTTAGCTACGAATCCCAAAACTTCTGGGATCCTGCCACTACAATCTGCAGTGAATGCCTGTCAGCGATAAAGACATTGCAAATATCACCAGTCCTTTATAGTCTTGGTAACTAAAATGAATAGGGCTGTTCATGTCATTATTTCCTTAGAAGCCCATATGGGATTGCAGCTGGAAGATTTTCTTCTGGCTAGAAACAATAGCACTATGTTTTATTTTCAAATAGCATAAATCAGTCCATTCTGCTCAGTGATCCAGTATGCAGAGAAGTGCTGGTTGGACCTGACTGGGTCCCAGTGCTACTTGGTTAACAAAGAGGCCAAAGTGCAAAGAAAGATTGTTCCTACCTAGTGTGTTTAGTGGATTAGCACAAAGACATCAATTATGATAGAAATAATATTTCAGATACTTTTGCAATCCTTGAACTACATCTACTTTATCATCTTCATAAGTGGCTCTATTTGGTAAGACTTTCAGGTGCCTGGGGGGGAAACTGAGCATTTATGAAAATGCCAACCAACAGGTCAAGATTCACAGATTTTAGAGCAATAATCCATACAACAACCTTAATAATCCATACCTTGAGTTATGCAGATAAAGAGCATTTGCTTCATCACTAGTAATTTTCTGTTTAAAGTAATCTATCATTTGGCAGGAAGAATACAAAACCCTGAAGTTCTGTTTGGTTATGCTGGGTGCAGGAACACATAAGGGACAGCATGGAGTAAAGTTCTGTTTCATCAATTTCCTAATTCCTAAGACTTTTATGACAAATCCACTTCCCTGAAATAGAACAAAATAGCTCCAGGCCATAGTAGTAGGAACAATAGTAAAAGGCAAGGAATTGCCAGACTGTAATATGTGAGAGCTGTGTCTTAGTCTGCCCTTTGAGTATAAGATCCTTTAGGCAGACCTTTTGTACTAATTATATGCAGACCCTTTGTACTAATTATTAAGATGGGAACAACTGATGCAGAGAAAATTAGAGGAGATTTTCTGTTAAAAGGCTGATATTTTGTTGCCCTCCTTAAAGCTAGATTTTTGCAAGAGCCAAAACCCAAAAGATTTGATTTTCCCTAATATATCAAAACCACATCTTTATTTATCAGTATAGATTTTTTTTTTAAAAAAAGTAGGCATTTGAGTATCTAGACATATCAGGTGAATATTTGGAAATGGCAGATGTGTTTTTAGAAATCAGCATAAGCTGATGAATCCTTAAAAGAAGAAAAAGGGTAAAACATCCAACACCTATCCCAATCATTATTCCATCCATTAGCACTACTAACAGTTTTGTAGGTGATGTGAGTATAATGGGCATGTTTGATCATTTCCTTAACTCTCTTTTTCCACAAAACTTTCATTTTATATTCCAAGCTTGGCTGAGGCAGGCTCCTAAGCCTTTCTGTCTCCTCATCCTTAAGTACAGCCCAACAGACCTTGGACCCTCTTTCATATCAAGGAAATTTTATCAGGCTCCACAAGTGAGTTCATTACCCCATATCATTCATGGCCCAAAATGAAGTTCCATTACAAAATCACTGTAGAAATAAAGCCAGTGGGTTATGGCAGCAATTTCTACACCCTTTGAAATGAGACTGTCTGCATTCAAAAGGAGGATTCTGTTGGAAGTTATCTACACTTGCATGCAACTGTATAGACACAGAGGTGTCCCTGGAAAATATCAGCAGTTAGACCCAACACTGAACAAAAGAAATGTCTCTACACCTGGCATATATGGCACCATCATCTTCCCCCCTACACCTACTGGCATTCAGATCATGAAGTCTATTAAAGCTGGAGGCTAACAGAAAAGAAGCTGAAAAGAGCACTAGAAATACACCATCGGGAAAGAAATCTGTCAGAGAAGAACAGCTCAAATCTGCAAAAATAACCAAACCACTGGAGAGACAGTTTGGACCAGACACAAAGGGTCACATTTTCAAAGCTTTAACATGGCTGAATTGGGCTTTTGTGTCCAAAGTAGATTAATGTAGAAACCGAGTCCACTAATCATTTTCAAAGTAGGAAAAACAATGTAAATGGGCAAAAAAATCACTCAGTATGCCAAAATCTGCCAGAGGCGTATCAACAAATGTTTGAAGAAAGAATTAATGATGGAAATTTCATGTGGCCAGAAAAGGATCTGAATTGATCCTTGGGAATGTGGAGAGAATCTGAAACTCAATACAGCAGTCTGTATTGAGCTGAAAATTCTAGCAATATCCATGTTGTATTTAGCACTGTCATGTTTTAAAGTACCAAGATTAGCTTCACTGAAGATTGTTGTGGAGTGCAGTTAGAGATTACTGACAAGTGAGGCAAGTGTAAGCAGAAGGTAAGGAGCACAGAGAGTGCCAGAAGCAGAGGAAGGGGAGGAGGCAGGCAGACTCCTCAGGGATGTCAGGGCTTCAGGGGCAAGAATTACAACCCCCCTTTCTTGGTTACAATATGTAAAAAATCTATCAGCATAAAGACTGGGCTTTGTGGCTCTTAGTGTTGCCTATGATTACAGAAGAGTAAGTTCAAAGATCTCACAGGTCCTCTTATATTATGTGTTCTTATATTAGCAATTTTCTCAGAGTTGTTGTACTCTCTGCTTACATATAAGGGTTACAATGCAGTAAATAAATAAATCAAATTTAATCGGGAAGAAGTTCAAAAACTCAAAGGGTCATTAGCACCTGCCAGTCCCTGAAAACCAAGAGATACTTTGGAATTATGTAACTTTGGAATCAGAATACTCTCTGTTTCTCGGCCAAACCACTTCCTGACTAGCACTGCCCACCTTGGGAATTTTGATGCCACCATGCTGACCTCTGGCACACACACTGCTCCAGTTTCCTATCTTATCCAGATCTCTATTTCTAGACTCTGGGTTTATGCAAGCAGCAGTTGACAGGTGTTTTAGACTCGGTGCTAATTATTTTCTAGTGTTAGAGTCAGATTAACGATAAGGATGTGAGATTGTGAACAAATTTACCATCCAATTTAAAATTGATCTCAGACCATATTCACTTCCATGAATATTTCCATTTTGGAGAGAGAAATGCTTACCTGTTCTGGTAAATAACCCCTTTTAATTCCTTCTTGGCAGAGCTCACTGCCTGGCTGGCAAGCAACCCCAGATTGACACTGAATTCCACAAAGGAGAAAATGCCAACTTTTCATCATCAGCAGGAAAGCTGCACAGTACAAGCTTTCCACTTAAATTACCATCCCCTCCTAAATGCCAGCTCAACAGACTGCAAGAAAGAACCACATACTTCACACTCTGCAAGAAAATTGTCCGGTGTAAGTTTTCAAGCATGCTTGGGAGCCAACCAATCACAATGTTTTGTCAAATTCTGCTTCAGACTGAAATTCAAGCCAGAAGAATATTTACTAGAAGATGTTAAATTTAGTCACTTAAAAATGTTTTTACACTTGGGGCCAAATTCAGCCTTGGCCGCCACAGTCAATGAGAGCAGACGTGCATCTTCCCTGTGCCTTTGTTGCGGGGTCCCGCTGGGCAGGGACACTGCGGACTGCACTTCTCTGCTGGCTCTGGGCAAAGAAGAGCAACGACCCCATCTGTGACTAATTATCACTTGTTACAGACCACAGGAAACTGTTGTGACACGGGGAGCTAAGAGACACTGCCCAAACCTGCAGGCAGATCAGAGGGACCATGATGTTAGACTGATTTTGTGTCCCATGGAGATATCACACCTGGCTGCTTTAAAAAGGATGGGATGAAGGAAGAGCTAAATCCTTAGGTTTTGACTCAAACAGTCTTGTGCTTGAAAGACTTCCCTGCTCTTTCTAGCTGCAGATGAATCCCTATATGAATGTAGTTATGTTGGAAATAAAATATAGGATTTAGCATATTGGACTCAAGGAAAGCCCATGCCCAAGGATTTTTTATATCCAAGTGGTGCCTCTTCAGAGTAATGTGGAGGAAAGAACGCAGAACATGTACCCTTACGTGTCTAGAGGATCATTACTCACCACCACCAGAGACCAAAAGTCATAGCAGAGCTCTTAATAGCACCAAAGCTAGGATGGGAAAAACGGTGGAATTTCCATTCTCCACAATGAAGATATTGGGGGAAAATTTCAATATTCAACCCAATTTTCACAGTCTTCTTGGAATAAAATATATCTTGATATTCAATGGTATTCTTAATTGAAGTCATATGCATATCTATATACACTTTAAAAATTAGATTTTAAATCTATGTAATCAATGTGTGAAAAACTGTAGAATCTTTTAAAGAGTGTCACAATAAGTGAAAGAATTTAATTTTGAGCATGCATATCATAATCTCAGAAAGGCTTAAAAGCAATGATTCTTTTGGAATTATCTGAATCCATCTTTTCCTTTGTTTTGACAGATGCTCTTTTAATGGACCAGTTATCAAATCATTGAGAAAATTCAGGGATATTTTAAGGCAACTGATGGTCATCTTGCCTTTTCACCTTCCAGAAGGTTTTCCATGTTTACATTTTGGATTTCAAGGGAATCCAGCTGCTTAATCTCTTCTCACCTCTTAGGAAGATTTCCTTGCAAGGAGATAACCTACAGTGCTTCTAATTAGGTCTGCAAATGGTCAAATGGATTTTTCTCAAAGTGACATGGAAACTTTCCGCTTGTAAACAGGAGAGGAAAACCTAAGATATCAAAATATTTAGAAAGTAATTTTACATGTAAATTTTCTAATTAAAAATTGATCTTTATAAAGTTTATCCTTAATTCTTTAATTTCCTTTTTAGCTTGTTTATTATTTAAGAAGGTATTCACAAACCAAACTGAGCCATTTCAGATACCATAGGGTGTCTTGCCTTCTTTCCAGTTGCTGTCAGAAAGGATGTGGATCTCCTTGAATTCTCTGTTACTTATACCAATCCTTCCATGCTCAAATCATTTAAAGAAGATTAATTTGATGGAGTATTATTTTCCTAGTGTCTTCACTCACTTTTTTCTAAGAGAAGAGTGAGAAGCTATCTTATTAAACAAATCACTAAGCTATATGCCATGTATAAATTAAAATATATCTATTTTGGATGTCAGCCTGTTTTCCTTCTTGATTCTCTGAGAGAAACTAAGAGAAGAAGGGATTTTGCATTTGTAAATTTAATGTTACCTCTTAGGTAACATATCAGACCAGCACTCCCTGAAAGTTGAAAGCTGTAAGTTGTGGCTAGTTTTAGAATTTTTTTAAAGTGTTATTCTGCTGGTAATAGGACACATGAAGCAGTGGATTTCTGTATTGAAAAGTCCTGGCCAAAAACAACAAAAGAAAAGAAAAAGTTTTTAAAACGCTCTGCAAAATGTTTATGAATTCTAATCTGCAGCACATGAATAAATACATCTGACAAACTGCAGGGTACCTCACAAAGGCCTTTCCCAACCTTTCTAATTTGAGTTCAGATACATGTGTAGTGTTTAAAACTGAAGTTAATCTTGCCAATGTTTTTAAACTAGGGGTGCAGCATATACCATTATTTGTAAAAGTGAAAGGCAGATAATATGTTATAATTGTCCTATTAATCACCTGTAAAGAATTGCATTCAGAGAAGAATCCATCCTCAAATTATAGTAATTGGTTGTTTAAAGAAAAAAAAAACAACAAAACTGTCCTTGGCAGAACATTCTTGGAGTTCACTGTGTAAGTTCATGAATAGTATGCTCAAATCAAGCAGTGTGTATATATGCTGTGGGCCATGTGGTGTATATTGCCATAAATCTATTTCTAACTGCTAACTAGGTATCAGACTTTCTCATTAGTGTCTGCTCCTTGGCAACACCTTTACTTATGCTCTTAAGCCAATGTCGGTTTCTTGTGGTATTCTTGGTAGCAACATCCTCTCTGGAGTACTTTTCTCCACAGCCATAGCATATTTTGTGTTTGAAATTCTGCTGCAACAAACCACTTGATGCACGCCCCAGAAGACAATGTTGTTAGCAAAAGTACATGAGGAAACAGCTTATTGCCTGGGATGTTTCAAGTTATTAAGGACCATGTTCTTTAACAAGCAAATTAAAAATGACTGCATGGGTTTTTTTGTATTCATTCTCATTCAGTGATAGCAGAAACAGTAGCTGGGTTTGATACAGTGGTAAAACAAAATAAGGCAGTTTCCACAAATGGGTAGCACCACCAAATGGTCACAACTGGATAGAGGGTCCCAGGCACCTACACAGAGAAAGATACATCACACCATCATCACAGAACCATTCACATTAGTCCTACTAGGGTGCAAACTTCAGAGAATGGGTTTAGCAATGCTAAAAAAAGCCTCTGGTGTTGTACATTATTATCACAGGGAAGATGACAACAGAAATATTAATGAGAGAGCCCTGGAATGGCAGTTGATCAGGAAGGCAGTGCTGCATTCACTTAGACTGTCAAATGCCTCAAGCTGGGTTATGTAATCCATATTTCAGTACCTAAATAAAAGAACTAACACTGAGCTGAGCAGCTTTTTAAGTAGCAAATACCACCACACTGGAAAACTTTCCTTATGGAGTATGTCAGAGGTGACAGTAGATAAAACCCATTGAAACGTTTCTCTTTTTTTCTGGTGTCTGTTTTACATTTCTGAGAATATTTTGAAAAAGCTAACATTTAATCATTGTATGTATAATGTAAAAAATAATAAGCATTGTTGATGTGTCATAAAGATGAAAAGCAAAGGTTTAAAAGAACACTTAGAAAATTCCTCCACCCAACATTCATCAGAAGACACGTTCCTTCACCTTATTCACATAGGTAGGAAGCCTTGAAGTGGAAGGGAACTGGCAGACTAGCCTGCAATTCGGCACTAACACATTTGATTGGAGAGATTATATAGCTATTAAGACTTCCCCTGAGGGGGAAACAAAGCAGCACACTCTACTTTATAACAAGATCTTGCAAAATTCACAATTTATGGTAAAGGCTTTTGTCCCTTCATAAATTATTTTGGCTGCACCTTCAGCAATTTTTTTTTTCCTTCTCACTTTATTTATAGGATAAAAGATATTTTTTAATGGATAGCAGAAAATTTTTCATTAATAGGAATCCTTATCTTGCACTTGTATACATAAATGGCACATACTTATATTTACTTAGTCTTATAGTCTCCTTTCAAAAGTTGTTAACATATACAGTGTTTGATAACTCTTGGAAACTCTATTTCAACTGCATAGAAATCAACCTGAATCTTCATTTATATATTTTTTTTAATCTTGTACACATTTTTATTAATATTTCAGAAGTGAAGCAACAAAATACTGCAAAATATGTGCCTTTGCAATATCCAGTTTCTGAGATTACCAGTTACCTTGAAAAATCCATTTTTTTTTCCATGATAGATGGCTCAAAGGTCCATTCCTAGTAGATGACATGTGCACCAGTGACTACCAGTGATGTCAGTCTGGTATTCAGCACATCACTAAAAGCAATTTCGAGGTTTTAAATATTACTCAGAACTGGGAATAATTTGGGCATACACTAAAGAATTTGTATAATCATCTAATTTAGAGTTATTTATGCAAACCGGATCTGTTCATTTCTAAGACATATTCAAATTCCATGGTTTTTATACCAAACGAAAAAAGGACTGACATCATTGTTACGAAAAGAAAAACAAAGGTAGCAAACTTTGCAAACTTTGCTCATTGTTACCTCATTTCCTAGAAGGGCATTTATGCAGGCTTCAGAGGCGTCACAGATGGCAGTAAGGTCATGTCCCCCCTCCAGTGCCAGCACCACACGGCCATCTGCCAGCTTCAGCAATTGCTTGGTCAGGTGACCAAAACCTGTATTCAAACACAGCAGTGCAAATCATTAAAGCAGAACAGGCATTGCAGGCATGTTTCACATCTGCTGCATGAGAATGTAGAAAGGTCTGGAAAACTCCACAGGCAGCATAGGATATACTTAGTCTAGTATCCTGTTTCTGACCATGGCCCACACACATGATTTGGTGTTAGTATATGCAATTTTTTATGTGAGATAATGTCCCTCATGCTGATCCCTCATTGCTGGAGATAAGTTGAAACACGAGGATGTCTCTCTTCTTACCTCTGTTAACCATTATGACCCTGGATTCTCTTCCTATTTGCATATCAGTGTGACATATAGCCATGTTATTTAGAGAGATCTGACATAACCCTGGTCACTTATGACATTGGTATGACAAATAATATTTGTAGTTAAACAATAGTGCTACAATTAAAAATAATTGTGTTTTCCAAGTGGGATGATGAAGTTTTTTTTATTTAAAAATTACTTCTTCCTTTATATTTGAGGTTTGAGAATAATATAAAATCATGGACTGAGAGATAGTGGAAACGTGTTACCTCTTTGGTGCATCTTGAAGTGTTTTTAGAAGCAGCACTAACGACTTTAATTCAAGATTTTGATATAACTAGAAACTGTCTAGATCTTCGTAGCTATTTCTACCAGTATCGCTCACTCCTGACCAACAGTATTCTAAGAAACTCTGCACCATAGCCAAAAATGATGCTACTTCATTTTCTGTGGTGATCTATAACGACACAGATATTACCACAAAGTTTTCATGTGTGATTCAAGTAAAGTTATTACATTTTTAATGACAAGAAAAATAACATGAAATATGTCAATTTGGAGTGAAGATTTTTGGAAGAATTTTTGTGGTAGTTTCCTAGGACAGCTATTGTTTTTGTTTAATCTCTTTCAAGTAAGAAATGATAAATAAAGATTTGAAACATTGATGTTAAATAAACATCACATCTTGTTCTTAACTTTTCCACTTGATCTGTACTAGTTGCTCCATTGATGGTCACCACTACTCATTCCATTGCATTTCATTTCCTTAAATAAAGCATTAGAAGGTACCTGCTAGACCCTGGAGTTATATAAAGACAGGAAAATCAACATCTTTTTAGTATGTTCCAGTGGAGACCACCGAAAATTAAAATTGTGAAAATGACAAGCATATTTTCTAGAGAAATTTTACAAACTCACGTTTAGTTCTGTTTTCATCTTAGGATGTAAAATGGGCATCTTTGTTAACCACATGTCGAACTGTTTTAGAATAGGAACTTTAATTATATCAAATCTGGATTAGCTGTACCGACACAAAACATCCAAAACTCCTCTACTTGCCACTTAACATATAAATGATCATAGAAACACTTGAGGTGAAATACTGTTTGCTTGAGCCACTACCCAATCTTCTGTACCCTAAAAGTACCACAGTTTTAATTCTAACAAAGTAACTACACCGTGATTCAAATTATGTAAAGAGCTGAATAACAAATAAAACCTTAAACTCTCATTTAAACTCATTCTTCCTTCATGAAAAAAAAAAACAAAAACAAACCAAAAAAACCCAAACAAAAAAAACCACCACCCAACAACACCCCTCTCCCCCTCCTCTCTACAAAAGACCAGATATAGACAGGATAATAAAACTGAAGGAAGGAGTGGAATGAGGGTAACCTTTGATCTTTAGCCAATTTCTGCTGTGTTTTACCTACAGAAATTATTTCTGTCTGCATGTTACACATGAGATCTTTGGGTCCAAAAGAAGAGGGTGCCAACAGTGTAAAGTGAGTCAAAGATAGAACATTTACAGGAAATGAAGAAGAACGAACAGACGCAGGCTCCTCATATTTGTAATTCATCCTTTGAGTGTGAGAGGAATCCAACAACACTTTTAAGATCACATTATCCTTTGAGTTATACAGATCCTGTGAAGGGAAAGCTCTACCACATTTCCCCTGCACACTGGAGAATTTTGTATGACTGCAAATATTGCTATCTCCACACAGTGATCTTCTGAAGTTTGTAGGGCAACAAATGTAAAGACTCTTGCTATGCCTTTTCTTGGTTTACACGGCCATACATAATAGAACCCATCATCACTGTTACAGTGTTAGCTTGTCTGTTTGGTTTCCTGATGGTTTTCCCACTATTAATGCTATAATAATCACCCCTGACTGCACCAGGATACAAGGAGCTACAAAGAAAGCATCTTTCCAAACAGAGATCACAGGAACAGGATAAAGTGTTTCCAACCACAATTAACATGATGGGGCTTTTCTTCAGTATAACTACCCTGAGAAAGTAAAGGTGACTTGCTAGAAAGCGAAGAAATTATTTTAGTCAACAGTACCAACATGGTCAGGGACTGAATGAATTATGGAAATTCTTAACAAAGAAATTTGGATCCCATATCACGGCAGCAACACAGGAAAGATGTTAGCTTCCTCAAAGAAATCCTCTGGAGTGCAGAAGTAAGAAAGCAGAAAGAAAGGAAACCTAGTCAAGTAATAATTTTAAGATGGGCTGTAGTTCATGCCAAATAATTAATGAAAACAAGAAGAAAATAGTAACAAACACCATTAAAAAATCCGTCATCTCCCCTGATATAAGGAGATCCAGCACTGGCCAACTTAAGGTGAGAAAGAAGTCAGACAAGCATTTTGAATCCTGAGCCTTCCAACTCACATAAATATCTAGTTCTTGGCCCTGCTACTGGAGCTGCTGAAATCTTCTTGTAAATGTGCTCAATGATTTTGCATTTCAGAGAAGTGCACCATTTTTTTTTAAAACTAGGCTCATGCAGTGTGCCAGGAAATTGTGAGAATGTTTTTGTGCCAACTATTATTTTCATAATTTCTGTAATTTAAACACTAAAAGTACTTGCTTCATCAATAGATCCAACAATTTGGGTATCCTGGGTAGAACTTGCAAAAGCATTTAATATTCATTTTCTATCATTCTATTAAATATTATGATTAACCTTTGATTTCCACAAGAAACAAAACTCTACTAAGTAATTCTGAAACTCCTATTCACCAAGTGTTTTATATTTTCTTCACAAAGAAACCCAGGGGTGCACAATGTACATCCAAACAGAGAAGACTAGATTAAGACTGTAACCATTATAAACCATCTTATGCATTGGAGTGATAAGCTGTATGTGAACTGTTATTTGCCAACCTTTGAAGTAAAAATACAAAGTTTCAAAACAAAACTCTAATGTGTATTTTTTTAATTACACCATTTCCCCTCCTGCAGTACTATTATTGTAGGATATACAATATTAAAACTTTTGTAAGAAATTATTCTAATGTGGGAAGGTGGAAAGAGAGAAAATGATTATTCTGTTATACTAATGAGCAAGCATTGAAGCTGTTATTGAAGGACACAGTGTGCTGATGACTTGAATTATCATCTGAGGAGGTAATTCATCTTTTAGTGGACTGATGGACTGATGGCCCAGTAAGGATCCTGGGTTTTTTTTTCCTGTTTGTAACAGATAACCTCCCCTCACACTCTTTTTAGTTCTGCTAAGCAGCAAGGAATGGCATGGGTGAGGTTTCTGAAGCCTCATTTGACCAAAGTCATTGGAGCAACTGTGCTCTACCTGGAGTTACTGAAAACCAAAAAAAACATATAAAAATCCTATAAAAAGAGAATGCAGAGTTATTTCAGGTTTTTTGTAGTTGTTTTGGCGGTATCCTTACTCTGATAACCTGAAATGGACAGTGGCAAACAGAAGGCAGGTAAAACACTTCTTATCCAGGTCAGTTCCCCTCTGACAAGCTCATTACACAACTGTGCATTGTCCTACATGTGCTGGAAGTAAAGCTAACCAGTCAGAGTTCAAATGGACAACCTCCCATTTTGCAAAATAAGCATTTGAGGATGAAGACAACTTGTGAATGTTATTCTTTTTGCATCCTTTCCTCAGCAGACAGGGAAAGGAACCATATGGATGGGGTGAACTCCCAGCCAGCACTGCAGCACTCCTTGTTTGCATAAACAGTCTTATATGCAACTCAATTTGCTTGCCAGCAAATGTGGAAACACCCAGTTAGTGGGGACTAAACCTGCCCCAGCAGAAGAGAGACTCCTTCCCTCCCCCCCACTGCGCATAAGGAGAGCAGATGTCTCCTTATGTGCAGTCATTTTTTGGGTGATGGCAAGCTGAACACAGCCCTTGCTCACTGGAGATTGCTGGTGAAGGAACAAGGACACGTCAACAACAAAAAGGTTGGAGAAGCTTTAGAGTCATGGAGAAAGCATCAGCTTTTTCAGCCTCAGCAGCAGGGCCCCAACAGCTCTTTTGGCTTCAGTGTCTTAAAAGCTACAACCCAACCCTAAATTACAGGCAGAGCTCTGGTGAGCTCCTCTGGATACTCAGAGCAGCCTGGAGAGGAATACATGCAAAACACAAAACCTCCACAGTCTCTGTCCTAGACCTCCAAGCATGTATTTAACTATTATTTGCCATTTAATCATGTCATTACTCTCTAATTTACTTGACAATGTGTTTTCCTCTCATTAAAACTGTTGCAATGATCGCTGCCAAAATTCTACCCACCAGTGTTCCGTGCTCCTTCCCTGTGGTTCCTTCGTGGCTATTTGATTAATTTTCATTGATATTCTTCCAACAATAGCATCTAAAATTAACTGGGTCAGTTTTTACATAACTTCCTGAGTCACCAGGCTACGTGTCCTAAATAAATATGTCCATACAGGAGTCAAATGATAATTTACCCTTCCAGCACTAGCAAGGGCTGGGACATTTTACAAAGCTTGTGTTCTATGATAAGAGAACATATTTTATTCTCAGCTCTTAATTCAGGACCTTTTTTTCAATCAAAACTTCATTTGGATGAAGTCAGTGACCTGACTCAGTTGGCAGGATGTGGCCTTGAGTGAGGGGGAAAAGGAGATTTTAACGCCAAATACATTCTTATGAAAAACATTTTCCAAATGGCTGAAATTACAAATGTTACTGTTGAGGTACCTGAATTCAAATGGTACATTTGGCCTCCAGGCATTAGCTGCTGATTTCTTGCTTTTAATACAGGAGAAGGAAGCTCAGTAACACTTCAAATTAAATGTCTCAAGCAGGCATTTAATTTATATTAAATTAGACAGTAATTGTATGTTAAATAAATGCCAATAGTCTCAGGAACACATTTTTATGGAATAACAATTTATGTAATAGATGTTTTTATTGCATGTCTGTTAGGTCTACAGTAATATGTTTTTCATAATTAGCTGCTCTTTAGCTGTTACACTGAACATAACATTAAATCTGTCTTATTCAAGGATACATAGGATTCCTCTTTGAAAGTCAAATACTGCAAACCTGTCTCACTACAGGAAGAGGCCACCCTGCAATGCTCAGTAAGATTGTATTTTCAACTCACTTGAGATAGGGATATATCCAAGTGTGTCATACAGTCCATAGCATTTGCTTAGTGCTTCAGGAGGGAGGAACTTTTACACCTTCACCACACAAGGCAGCACTGACCACCAGGCAAAATATTCCTCAGAGAAAACATATGGAGGAAGAACACTCCCCCACACTTTTCTCCCAATTAATTCATGGTAAAAATAAAAGGATGGCATTTCTTTTGCATTATCAACTTGAATTATCAAGCTTTAGGGATTCTACATCCTCCAGGAAAGGTCACGGTAATGCACAAAATAATTATGAAGCTTTTAGAACTGTTAAAGTGCTGTTATGTGGATTTAGAGGGAAAATACTCAACCACAGATTTCGGCTGCCAAAGTCAAAGCAGGAACCTTTGAATATTCCCAAAACAGTCTGGATGTTTTTAGCCCTATTCTTACTAGCTCTTTGCCTGTGCCTTCCTTTCTTCTCTGTTTCCTTACATTTCCTTAATGTCTACCCCTTCTTATAGCTGGCCCAAGTAATAATTTCTTCACTGTCCTGCTATCCTTCCTCTCATTTTTTATTTTGCTTCCTATTTAGAAAATCCTCTACTAAGTGAAGCCAGACAGGATGCAAGAGGATCCGTCCAACAGAGATCTTCCCTGTTTTTTCAAGAACACGTAGTTGTTCTGAATCAGAAAGCAGAAGACAGAAGAGAGAAGCTGCAGGACTTCATATAGCAAGGTGATATTTCAGAGTCTTGGATTCAGATGTCTCTGACAAAGGCTTTTGCTTCATCTGTGAGGTGAGGGGATTCTCCATGGAGTTTGGAGAGCTTTTTTTTTTCTTTTTTTCCTGGAAACTAAAAGCTCTCTAAAGGGATTCTGTGGAGATAGACTAATAAGACTAATAATTATCTGTGAAAATCTGTCCCACATACTGTGAAATCTGCCAAGCTGATAGACCATGTGGTATTACTGTTATCATAACTTCTTCCAAATCTGATCAAGTTGCCTGATTAAACTGATATACAATATATGCATCTGATGTTACAAGCTACAGATGATTATATCTCCAAATCTGAGTCTAGACTCAGTAAGGGGTTGGCTAAAAAACAAGACATCTGATAAAAAAATAATTCAAAGTATGAGGAATTTGTTTCTAATCCACACTGGAATGAAAATCAGATACTACTATTGACTATCCAAATAAATCAGTAAGCTTGATTAAGTTTGGAGAAGTTTATTATAATGCTACTGCCTATAAAATCAACTTGACACATTTTTAAAATATGTGGGGCAAAGTTTCTGCTGTTATACATGAATAGCTGAAATGTGGGCACTGAGTTACAACTGAAAACAATCTGATGGGAAGATCTAGCCTTATTTCTTTTTCCAACTGATGAAAAGCCAAGTTAGTTAATGCTGAATTGACCCAGGAGTCTAACACAAAGGATCTGATTTAAACCCCATCACTCAGAAGCTAAGAACTGACTGCCATTTTCTGAAGATGGTCTAACATATTCTGCCAAGAAAATCATCATGGACTAAAGGATCTTTCCAACTTATACAGTTTCTCAGAGCATACAAATTAAGGCTCTCATTTTATTTTCAGTCATTTACTGACCCTACCACATCAACATATCAGATTAAATTAAGAGCTCGTTCCTTAGCCAGTGTTAATCAGCATATACCATTATCTAAAGACCCAGCCTCCAGATGTGAACCATTCATCATTCCAAGACTAGCAACATACATACAATAAGCATATCAGGGAGAGGTTCTTGTAGGTGGATAGACTTGAAGTAAACACTCCATTTCCTGACCAGTTTGGCAACAAGTTTCCTGGTGAACTCAGTATTAGTACCAGAGGTCTAGTGCCCCTCAGGATTTGGATCACATTGTTTAATAAACATCATTTTATAAAATCAGAAGGGAATAAGGCACTGCGTTTCTAAGGGATTACTGTACATCTCATATAGGTATTCACTTTCCCTCTGGCCCTGTGCCTGTTAACCCCACCTGACACATGCTATAATCACCCAGAAATGCACTGCCTGTCACCACTTATTGAAAAGGTAATGTGTAAAACTCTCTAGAGGAAATGGTATTGAAACTAGGTTTGGGTCTGACTCCTTACAGTCTTCTGTTTAATTGCAATTTCCAAGTAAAATACATTGAGCAACTTTCTATTATGTTGTTCTATTACAAAAACATGTAAGAATTAAGGATGTGATTTCAATCCAGACAACAGCCCATGTGTACCTTTTCATACTATTAAAAGGACACACAAATGCCTTGAAATGGTGGAATTGCAAAAGCAACTGTAGCTACCATTTGAATGACATAGGTAACTCTATCCAGCCTTCTCCATGAATAGAGAAGTTATGTCAGAACCTTGTCAGCCATGTTATTACACAGCAGAGTTTGCAGGAGCCTTAACCTGCTGGGAGCACAAGAAAAGGTGGCAGGGAGCTGCACAGGCTTCAGGTGAAGGCAGGACTGATGCCACTTGGTTTTCATGCACTACAGATGGAAATACGTAGAAGAATTTTTTATTTTCTGGTCTCTTTTTTCCCCCAGAAATTCTACCACACCACCCCAATCCCCCTGCTGCCCCCCCACCCCAAATCCCCCAAGAAATACATATGAGAATAAAATATGTTGTTAGAATTCTGAATATCTCATCCCTGTCTTTCCAGTCTTCCAACATACAGTTATCTGAAAGAGTCTTTCTGTGAGATTCTGCAGCCAAGTGGTGACCCATCAATTGATGCTTGAGAATTAGTGGTTCAGAAGCCTTACGGAGTTCTTTACTCAGTGGTTTTCTACCTTTTCGTTGAGAAAGTTAAAACAAAGACCATAAGCTGACATGGGTGAAAGATGCCTTCAGGTGGCTGAGCAGTCAAGGAGTACTACTTTCTGACTTTTCTCAGACTGAGGAGCAGAGTCGCTCCTGATTCTGCAGGATCCATACATAAACAAATTACCATTATCTCTGCTGTTACCATAGCATGATAGCAGTATTAAGGAAGGCTGGAAAACCTAAAATAAATGGTAATCTTCATTGAACAATAGAAACATCAAGACAAACGATAGTATTTCTGTGCTACACTCAGACCTAAATCCAGCTAACTAGTGTCAAGGTAATTTGAGGACTCCAGATGTTGTTGCAGCTGCAACAGCCATCTTAGTCATTCTCCTTAAAAGTGGGAAGTTCACAACAGGGCAAAACCCATTCATTCCACATTGAGATACTGTTTCTTGAGCAGCAACAGTTATTTCTTCTTCAAGGGAAAACAGTACATCAGCTTTTTTTAGCTGGAGACACTGAAAAGCTACTACCAGAATAGCTACTGTTTCTCTCTCCAGAGTTTTAACAGCCAGAAGTAAAATAACCTGCTGCAGTGGCTCAAAGCTCTCTAGTGGCTCTAGAATCTTAGCAAATAAGGTATATCAAATTGCAACATCAGGATTGCATTTAGTCTTTGCTCTGATGAAGGCTGAAGAGCCACAGTAGCTGAGAGTTTGGGCAAAAATTTCCAAAGTTCATAGCAAAGCCACTGAGAAACCCTAGACAAGAAAGGCATTCAACTGTCTCACTACAAATAAATAAACAGGGAAAAATATCAAATTCAGAACAGTTCCACTCATTAGGACGTGAAGTGGTCACTCCAGCAGAGGATAAACCTTTTAGTCATTCTCATTTTTGGCCAAAGTGCTGATTTAATTTCATAAAATATATAGCCATGGACCAAAATTTTAGCATCTTCTCACTATTTTTACCTAGACTTTGGTAATAAAATTTATGTTGGGGGGAATTAATTACTTAGCAATATTAATTATTCATGAGAGACAAAGATGAAAGAAAAAAAGGACATAAGAGAATTGGGAAAAGGATAAAAGTGTTTGATTAATAAAATAGATTGTTATAAAATAAGAGGACAAATAAATATACTTGCGAATAACAGACAATAAAGACATGGGAGGATAAGCAAGAAAAAAATGAATGTGACTATGAAATTAAACACGGTCAAGGAAACAGATTTTCTTATAACCATCAGAAAGGGTCAGAAAGTAAAGAGAGCAGCACAAGTTTATGATGTTATTTCTACAGGGGGATGCAGAGCATTTCTGAATTTTCCCCCAGATATACTTTTGTATCCTTTATTTGCAGAGAAAGGTGAGAGAGGGCCCCAGTAATATTAACATGGAAATCATTCAGCTTTTGGCTGCAGTGAACTCTGGATTCCTCAGTGATAAGTTGCTAACTAAAAAGAGGTCTAAACACAGGCAGCTGGCACAGTGCTGGGTGACAGCTTTGTATGTGTGGGCAAAAGTGTTTGTGATAACACTCAAAGCAATGAAAATATTTAAATAGGCATGTACTTGACCACAGGCTGGTCTCCCTAGGAGCAATCACATCACTTGCCATTTATTCAGACATACTATCATACTGCCACAGAGACAAAATCTGAAGTAATCTAATGGATGCAATGAATTTAGTTTTCTGGAACTGTGAGCAAAACTTGGCCTATTAAAAGCAGAAAATTTTCTTCTCTTAACCATAGTAAAATAAGTTCAGAAATTGTGAACGAACTACACATTAAAGCTCAAATGAGTATTTGGAGATCCACATTTTATCAACCAGAACAGAAATTTTAAGTGAATGCATAAGTTTCCTGAACTCATCTGGCCTTGAGGAGTAAGAGCAGTTGCTCCTTCTAACTTTTTAGCTACTTACATATCTTCCCAGACCATGCCTTTTTTTATGAGTCATCACAAATAAACACAAGCTATCTTTCCACAAATACAAAACATTAGTAGCAGTGAAAAAGGTGGCTTCTGTCTCTTTCCCAGGTGATGTATAACTCCATCTCAAGCTGATGAGCCTTGGCATCTACCTAGCCCAACCTGGCTCAAAGATGGCCTGGAAATCTTTTTAACAAAGATAACAGACAATTTTTTTCTTTTCCTTGTAGCCAATGTGAACTCTAACAGTAAATCTTTGTATTTATTATAACACGTGCAAGGACTGAATACTCAGATCTCAGTAGAAAACACGTCTGAAGACAAGTGCTTGTACATAGGTAAAAAAAAAAAAGTAATTTCCAGACTTAAGATGATTTTTGGCAGTGATAGCTATTAAATAAAAAACATTTCTTTAGTGCTAAAATCTATACAAATCAGAGCAAGATCTGGATGTTGCCTTTTCAAAAGGTGTGAAATCCAACACATGCAGCCAGCAGGGCTGATACAGGTGTGAATGAGCAGGTGTATGGTTGCAGGCTGAGAAGGTTGTAAAAAACATTTTTCTTCCTATCCTGTTTTCAGAAGCCCAAGAAATAGGCAGGAATAGTCATTACAACCCATTCAGGCTAGGATTTTTTTACTTCTTGCACATTCTGTACTGTACTGTACTTGCACATACTGCACTTCTTACACAATCTTCCTGTACTCTCACTATGTCTGGAAATGATCAAGAGAAATTTGCTTTGACATGACTATTACCTGTTCTGTGGGACTATTTTATAATGCAAACAAGTTAATATTTATATCAGAGTTTGGCTCAAATTTCTAGCTGTGTCTTTTCATGGGCAGTTGTAATGTGTAAGTGACCTGATAGTGGATGTTACACATTGAAAGATAGAAAAATAAAAACATTTTCATTTAATGTGAAGCTAAGATTTAAGAAACAAGAAATTTAAGAGTACCACAGTGCCATTTTTTTTTTAATCAACCACAGAACTTGTTGGATTTTAGGATTTCTTTTAATTATTAGAAAGTGGATAACAGAAAAAACCTATATAGAGGAGAGGTAGAGGAACACTTGTTTCCTATCGTTTTTAGCTTTAGGTAAAAATTACAAAGTTAGCATTTACTGTTGGCTTATAGTTAAAAACTGAACTTGGCCCTCTCTATGCAAAGAAAAGCAAAGGCCAAGAATAGTAGATGTTCATTTAATTAACATCTCTATCTTACAGCATATGCAAAAGGAGTCCATTGTGCAAGCAATCATAAATCTTTCTTGGTCTAACCAGAGCAATTGACCTTACAACCCAAATAATGTTCCTTTGTGCACAGTTTTTGTAGGCAATTTCTAGATTTACTGGTCCAAAGAAGGAGTGTGTAAACAATTTCAGGCAAAACTGAAGTGAGCAACTCATTCATCCTACATACGGATAAATGTTTGTGCCAAACTGGAAACCTTGTTCTGGAAAGAGCCTCTACTGATGCTACTTTCAGTGGTTCCAGATTTGAATTTTTCATTTATTTGATTTTATGTGCTGATATGATCTTAATAAGGAATTAAATGAGGAGCAGAGAAATGACAGGTTTTAGCAGTTCATCGGAGAGCAGAGAGTATTATAGGGAAAGATAGTGACCCTTTGCCAGTCCAAGAACATTCCCCTGTCAGTCATCAAATGACTGCCACTAATAAAAAATTCTGATGACCTCTCCAGGAAAAAGGCAGAAGCAGAAACATAGACAACATAAATGTAACTTCCACTTGCTCCCACTATAACTGTGCAGTGTCTTAAATTCTTGATATTTCTTTTTTTTCTATAAACAAAAGTTGAGGCCACATCTTGAAAAGTTCAATATGAAAAGCACACATACCACTTCCATACATGTGCTCTAGATGATGTCTATATGGAAACAGTGATGAACCCTTTCCTTGATCAAACACTATAAGCTCTTTATTACAAAATTTATCAAAAAAAAAAATAGTGCTATCTATATGAGCAGTGATCATTAAAAATTTCAAAGTAACTGTCTCCAAGATGAATTTTGGCAAACTCTGAATTCCGCATGTGGTAGAGGCAACTTTAGCACTTAGTATATACCAAAAAATCTGCAATTAACCATGAGAGATACTTTTGGGGTTAGCCACTCCTGGAGAACTCTGGAACTATTGAGTAAGCCTCTGGAGGCACCACTGACAATCTCAGGGCTTTCAATTGAAATACCAGGGTCAGGTGGTTAAAGCTGGGGCAGCCCAGAATACCTCAAGCTCCCTAGGATGTTATCCCAGTCCTTATATTACATATAAGTATGGTCAATCTTTTATACATTAATAGAACTGATCAAAGTAATAGTAAATGAATAGGTCAGGTAGTGTAGCCCTGTTTCATGTTTGTAACACTGTTTGTAAACATATGTTAGTATTTGCCAGACATTACGTTCAGCTCAGAGACTCCCAGCACACTGCATATTTTGACTTCCTAAACTTAATTATCTATTTCTTACTAGTGCTTATAAAATGGCATCCTATAGTATCTGCTCTCTTAATGTGTAACTGAAGCAACTCAACAGAAAACAGTAGGATTAAATAAGATAAAATGACAACTAGTAAATAACCAGTTCTCTTGAAATGTCCAGGAACTTTTGCAAACACCACTCCTCAGACTTAAATAAAAACATAAATTAGAGTCGGTAACTATTTCTTAAAAAGAATTGGAAAAAGAACACTAGCTTGGATGGGACAAATGAGTCCTAAAAGTAAAAGAAATGTTTATGAAAAAGAACAGCACTTGCATTCCTATTTGCCAGGGCCACTTGCCCCTTTTGTAACCTGATAAAACAAGTGAGTCAATACAAATCAAGATGACTTAGTGGAAGAACAGCAAATGGCCATTGTAAAAGTAGAGGCCAGAGGAAAAGGGACGCCACAAACACCCCAGTCATGCAATGTTTTTTGCAGGCAGATTTAATGGGTGTGCTGTGGCCAGATACCTTTAGAGTCAGACTTGCCAAAGCAGCAAGATCCTACACGAAGTAAATTACAATGGAATGCTAATTCAATATGTTAAAAAGTTCATATTTTGAAAAGAAAATAGTAAAAAACTTGCACAAACTATTTTTCATGAGAATACCTCCATTCTACAACCATTTTTATGTGGTGGACCAGAAATGCTCATCTTTCCTTCACAGATATATTGCCTTGTTCTTATTGATTTACCCTGACTGTAAAGGAGTCGTCCACAAAACAGTGAATAAACTGAAAAATTATGCAGTGCATACCGACTTCTCTGAAAATCACTGGAAAGTTTCATTTTCCCTGTCTGACAAAACTGCAAGACAGCCAAATAAAGGTGCTCAGATATGTTCAGACAACACTCTTTTTTCTTTCATTCTTTTTTAATATAATATTTTGTCCTTTACTCTGGTGAAAACACTATGGTTGGTAAAGTAAGATCAATCAATAATTCTAATTTTTTAAAGCCTTTAAAGTAATTTTTTGAGAAATATGGTAGTTTAGACAGCACATTTATTTAGTTTTAATTTTTCTGCTGTCATACATCATCACTGAAGTCCTGATTTAGAACACATGCAGTGTGCCTTTGAAGTTTTGGCTGTTTTTTAACAATGGCAAAAAAAGATATAAAAAAATTAAACAGCACCAGAAAAAAAATCATAAAACAGGGCTTTTGCGCTCTTGATTTATATATTGTTTTTTTAATGTCTGTTTAAAAAAAGCTTTATTCTCAATAATCTTTCATGGGAAGCTTTGCTCTGACATACTTTCATCTAAGCCTTTTCTTCTGTGCTGACCTTTCTTTTCTCCTTTCTATCCCCCCAAGTCTCTGAATCTTTCTAATATGTTTCCCATTCAGTAGCAAAATGAGTTTATTAGAATTCTTACGAAAACCGAAAGAATAGAAATTGTGCAAGTGATATGCTAAACTGATATTTTTGATGAAAGTAATAAATATTCCAAGTAAACAGGACCTCCAAATAAAACAGCACTTTTCTTCTGGTGCTTGTTTGACTCCCTTTCTGGGCTGTATATGTGCAGGGGTACATGTCGTCGTCTTTTTGGCCAAGTTACACAACACTGGTTTTTTCCAAGGAAGTGCATGAAAGCTGATAGTTGCCATTGTTCATTTTTTATCCAATGTGTTGTAATGAATATGAGCCAATGCCATAATTATTTGTTCTGTGGCCAGCTTCTTCCTGTTTTTTTCTCTCCCTTTCAGCTCAATCACCAAATTGCTGAAACAACAACAAAAACACCACAACTGGCTTTGTAGTCCTTCTCCTCCTTAGGGTCTTCCATTACTTGGAAAATTTTAATGCATTAGTAGTGTCATCTAAATGTACCAACACCAGGGGCTGCAAAGAAGGATTTTAATTGCTGTTTACCTACAAAACAATTTCTACACAGACAAGTCCTGAAGGTGTCCAGAGGTTTGAAGAATATTAACCCCCCCTGCCATAATTCTTAATTGTCAGCCCAAATATATGCATGCACATTACCAATCTGTGTGTGCAGAAGGGTATGTGCAGGGTATTTATGATAGCTGAAAGAGCTGGAGAAGCAGGGGCTGGCAAGGCAGCTGGACCTTGAGAAAGCTTAACACCTGGGAGTTTGTTGGGCATCTCCTCACTCACTATATCTCTTCCCTCACCATCAACATCACATATCCATATCTGCATCCCTTCTAAACTACTGCATACTGCTAACAGCAAAATGACAACTATAGCTGAGGTGAAAGTTCTTTTTATATTACAGATCATTCATGTGTTAGTGTAAAATAACAAAACTGACAGAATCTCCTGTCACCAACACTGATACCTGAATTTATGTCAAAATGTTTTTTCTCAGTGAAGTGTAGTGGTAAACTTACTTCAAAGACACCTCTGAGTGCTTTTCCACTCTTAAAATCTATGTGAAGATCTTGTGTAGAAGTTTTTCTTAATATTGAAGATTCTGCATTTCACTTTATTAAATTTAACTACCCATTTTAGCAACTTGATCTGTATTAAAAGAAGTCTCATTTATCATTTAATTTAATTTCAATTTATGACCTTTCTAAATATTGAAAATGGATGGGAAAAACCCCTTGGTTTTAATGTTTGTCAAGAATCTTCTTCCCTACCTTTAAGTAAGGAAGGGTTAGCTGTTTTGCCTCTGCTACTCCTCCAATCTATTTACTACTCATTAGGAAGAGAGAAATATCCCTAGGAAAGTCTGTTGCATCAATTTTCTGAAAAGATGGTCTTTTTGGAATTAAACACTCTTACTGCCTGTCATGGACAAGTCTGGGCTTAATAAGATGTTTAATGTCCAGAAAGCCAAACTTTGAGAGAGGAAGCTCATTTACGGCCCCAAATGACAATTTACACCCAGGCAGATAAAATATGCTTTCATCTACCAAGGTCATGCATCATGAATACAGCATGCTCAGTGAGAAGATTTTCAGGTAAATATGAAATTAAAGATGAATGCATTTTAGTTAAGTAATCTATGCTTCCATTAGTGCCTCAATAAAAATTACCCTTGATAGAGATTTTGTAGGTTATGGAGAACTACTTTCAAATCCTTCTATTATTTAAGCAAGTTATAATACTAATGGCATCATACATTATTAATATATTAATTATATACTTCCTAGGAAATTATTTAGAAAGTGTTTTCTATATAATAATACTAGCTAGTATATTTCCAATAATCATTCCAATTCCAAGTAAGCAGGGGTATTTTTATACAGAAACCATGAAAACTATGTAGAAATTATGTTTGCTCTACTTACAGTAAATATAGTCATATTAGCATGTCATAATGTTAATCTTCTAAGCTTTAGAGCCTATTCATCTATGAATATCTAGAATTTCTGTGCCAAATTTCTACAGAGAATTTCTACACCATTTTTTTCCATTAAACCCAGTAATAATTCCTCAGACCACACATCTGACTCAAAATATTAGCTATCCTACCAACCCACTGTGCACCTTGCTTTCTTTGTCAAAGACATAAATCATCTGCTCTTTAAACTCTGCTCAGTACTTAGTTCAATCTCTCCTAAAACCCTTTAGTTCAGTGTCCTCTTCCCTTGAATATACTGGCACTTCTCTGCTAATAACATGACAAAAACATGGTAAGTGGTATGTTTGTACCAGGGTGGCTTTTAGATATCCCAGAAAAAGAAGGTCTGACCATTTGACCATTTGTCCTAGTGTTTTAGAAGTTAAACCACCTGGTCAAAAGAATCATTCCAGCTCGAATGTCTGATGCCCAGCCTTCCCATCCTCACACCTGGGATCTCCCAGGCTGAAACATTGGGAAAAGTGTCCTCCTCCATCATGAATTAATTTGCTGCTCTCAAGCCCTTTCTTTCAGATTAGCAGTTGACATTATCTCTAAACAGTGCTACCATAAATATCTATATTGCTTCAAAAATGAGACATTTGAAAGAGGGAAATGATTGCCTGCTTTAGATAAAATGAAGCAAATGAAAATCAAATCTCAAGAGACAAGCTTCAAGAATGAAATTTCCACAGATCAATCTCCCAAAGGCAGTAAATACTAAAAGTCACTGAGTTGAAACTAACACAGAAGGAACAGTCCAGTGACATAGAGATACAATTATAATAAAAATAGTCAGGGAATATTCCTGTAGTAATGAGAGGCCTTTTATCTAACTTTTTTTCGTTTTATGTTTATTTCTGAGTCTACTAACTGTGTGTCAGTTTTCTTAAAAGCTAAGGAAACATTCAGAGCAAATCAATATATTTTACAGATACTCTTTCTTTCACTAGTTTTAATAAAATAAAAACAGGTACTGAGCAAGGACTGTAATCCAATGGACTAAATTAGGTAGTTGAGCCATGATGACAAGAGGGATTGGCAAATTTGGAAGAAAAAAGTTACTCAAGACATAATGTTTGACATCTGGTTTATAATGCTCTAATCGTCAGTAGTCAGCTGAAGCCAAAAGACTGCTATTGTCTTACAGATTAAATATATCTAGAACAGTGCTGACTGTTTACTGAACTAAATATTTTCTCTCAGTTTCTGCCTGAAGTATATGTCCCACCTTGGAATAGAAGATTTTTTTTCTACTTTCTCTCTTAAAAATACTGAGTTTAGATCTGACAAGTTCTGATGGTCAGTGTACACCATGCTAAAGTGGTTACAAGTACCCTTGTTAGGGTTTAAGATGGCCAGTCCCATTAAATAAATTACAATTTTTTCTTCCATATATAATGAAACATAATAAAAAGTAGGTAAATAATTTTAAAGTATTTTTGAAATTTTTATGCAAAAATGCAAATGAGTATTATCTTTCTTACTTTTTCTTTCTTTTATCTATATAATGCAAACTACAATAAGGGAAATTTCATTTTGCCTGAATAAAAACCACTTATTTTATGTTCTAAATTTTAATCTTTTTCTTTTCTCTTCTCTTTTCTCTTTTCTTTTCTCTTTTCTTTTCTCTTTTCTTCTTTTCTTTTCTTTTCTTTTNTTTTCTTTTTCTTTTTCTTTTTCTTTTTCTTTTTCTTTTTCTTTTTCTTTTTCTTTTTCTTTTTCTTTTTCTTTTTCTTTTTCTTTTTCTTTTTCTTTTTCTTTTTCTTTTTCTTTTTCTTTTTCTTCTTCTTTTTCTTTTTCTTTTTCTTTTTCTTTTTCTTTTTCTTTTTCTTTTTCTTTTTCTTTTTCTTTTCTGATGATTTCCCAACTTGATCATGTCTGTGACTGACAGAGTACTAAATTTGACCAGACTCAATTTCCAATTCTTTTTTGAAAGCACTACATAAAAACGTATCTTCATAAAGTGCCTCTGGGATTCCAGCACCATACAACAAATGAGAGAATTCAGTAGCTTCATGTCAATGTGATGCCTCAAGTTCAAAGGGGACAAGGACATCCTGTTTGGTGTTTTGTTTCACTCAAGCCATTAAAACTGCACAGACCCTTTTAAGGGTTTCTTAAAGTAATCTTCTTTACTCCCTATCAGTAACCTAAAACATAATAAAAATAGTGTTCATTTAGATAATCTTCAAATTTGTAAAGTGATTTTGAAAAAACCTTTAGCAATTCCCAGTGAATTAGAGGGAAAATCCTGGTGGATGAAAACACTTCAGAACTACTACTTTTTTCACCTTAAAGTTCTCTTAAAGACCTTCAGCTTTTGTGACCTCGATGATTTTCCTCAAAAAGCATGCTGGGAAAATCCCAGAGGTGTCCACTGTGTGTGGGAATAGATGCACCCAAAAAGAGCTAAAAGAAAAAAATTAGATGGCTCAGGACGTATGCACTGTCTTCATGTATATTCCACAGAGCTACCACTGGTGCAGTTAGCACCACTAGAAAAAAAAATAAGTTATGCACATGGTGACATAAATACCACAATTACTTTTGGATAACTAATTCCTTTGATGTAACACATTTGTTAATTAAAATATGATTTTGAAACAGCATCACATCACTTGATAAATGGATTTTCTTTACTGCTTTCCCCAGGGTTTGATGCAGGTTTAAAAATGCTTCTTACTCAAATATTTAAGAAAAATTATTTTCATCTGTTCATGCTGGTTTTGGATATTTCAACAAAATGGGTTCCAATCTGCCACTTTTACTTCTGTGCTGACATGCTTCAAACACTGAACTTAATTATGCAACTATTTCAAAGACAATTTGACAAAATTTCTTGAAATTCCTGGTAAATTTGTTAGGATGCAGACCAGTCATATTGAAAAGCAATTTAACTGTAAAGTTGTTCCTGTAGGAATCATAAAAGGTGCTACTATAATTTTCATTGAAAACAAAGGATTTCTGAGAGTACAGATGCTACCTTTTTAAATACAAATAAAAATAGATACAAATAATAACAACTGGATTTGATCTTTTAGTCAATACCTCTCCTCTACCACAAAAAACCCTCAAACCAATTAAAGATATTCTGTAATTTTTTTCCATTTTGGATAAATTAAACTCTCTAACAGCAATAAATAATGACTGTTTATTTTAAAAAGAAATATATTATATGAAAATTTAAAAAACAAAACAAACTTGGGAAGATTATCAATTTTTATTGAGATTTATATATATCACAAATTTTAAATTGATTTTTTTTCTTGACAGCATAAAAATACTATGCAAAGCAATTTAAGTTATTCTTTGCAAACCAGCTTTGTTTAATAAAAAGAAAATTATGAACAAAACCAAACACATTATGTCTGCTGCAATCATAAATAAAAACACAAATTATATGGCACTACATGTCAGTAATCTGTTTTCCATACAAATAAATCACTAAATTCATATCTGATGTTAATTAATCATATTAGGAAAATAATTTTGAAAGCTAACACATATATAAAAACCAGACATTTCATTAAAGGACACATTCCACTATTAAATGAAACAGCTTTGTTTTATTTTGCTTTTAGAGAATGCTAATCCATTTTAAGTAAATAAAAAACATTTAGAAAACAGCTCTCACAAACAAATTACTTCTGAATGGATGCAACATCAGATATCAAAAAGAGAACTGTTTTTGAGGTTTTTTTGGTTTTTTTTACCAAGAGTAATTTAAGGAAAAGGGATAAGACTATGCATCAAAGAAAACAAATATATGATTAATTTGCCATAATAAACAGAAAAAATTAAGTAAGTGAATTTTTATTAACTAACAATACTTTGTTGTCCTAGACAGTTATCAAACTTTATTTTCTTCTTCCAAAGAAGATCTTTCAAGGTCTTTTCCTCTTTCCCTTGGTCCTTTTTAGTGTACATGAATCATAATTAAAGATGGGGAGAAAAAAATGAATCTGAAGTCAATAAGTTATTAGTAAATTCACTTCAAATGGACATTTTAAAATAGAACATTTCTTATTTCTTTTCAATATAATTCTATAAGATTTCAGGAAGTATTTAAATAACAGCATCCTCATGTAAATATGCTTTTGAAGGGTTTTTTGCATGCTTTTTGTACCATATTAATATTTGCAATCTCTGTCCCCATAAACATTACTTATTTTAGTAAATCTTAATCAGGTTGGTGGGGTAGTCTCAATCAACAAGACTGGCCAAAGTGAGTAAAAGCTTGTGGGATTAGGATCTACATTCCTGCATTTCCAGAAATCTTATGGCAATTAGTTGGTATAAGTAGGGACAATTTACTTAAAGACAGCCACAAAACAACAAATTAAGGTAATAAAGTGCTGAAAAAAAATTAGGGATTTTTTTTCATGTGCCAGTGTTGGCAAATTGCATCATTTTATTGCAGATTTCATAGTATTTTTCATAGTATGAAAAAATATAGTGTTTTCATATAAAGCTATTATAATCAGGAAATTGCAATTGAATCTGAATGTTTCATTGATAAAAAAATGGCTGCAAGGAAAAGCTTAAAAGATGAAGGAAGATGTTCTGGGAACGCCACAATAAAAGAAATATGAGTAGCATTTTACTAACTCTTACAATAGTTTTGAGGCCTGAAGCAGTGTTTTTTAACTTCTAGAACTGGTAGTAGTGATATTCTATTTCAACTATTAATAAAGGTGCAGTGATGTGACTTTTTGAAACTACCACCATGAACTGATGTTTTAATCACACAGGTAAGCACAAAAATTTCCCTTTGCCCACAAGTAATTAACATAACTTTCATAACACCTATTTCAATAACTTATTTTCTTTCTGACAATGGTACCTTGAACATAATGTTTTAAATTTTATTTTGTATTTATGCTTGGGTAAAAAATCCAACACAACAGCAACTAAGACAATTGCTGGGATCAAAGCTAAAAATACCAAGCAAACCTCTTCAGATTACTGAAGAATTGCTGGTGCTGATACCAGTCAGACTGAAAGTGTACTTGATACTGTGATAGTGTGAAAAAGATGAGTTTGCAGACTGAAAAAACAGATGGCCCCTTATCACCCCATGGGGCTAAACACACAAGAGCAAACTTCAGAGACGCCTTACCTTTACCTTGTCTATCCCTATCAGGAGAGACTGTTATATTAAGGGTTATTGCCTCTCAAGCCCTCCCTGTGATCAGCTTTTGAAGTCCATGGCCAAGAGGCCAGTGTGAGAATATCACCTCAGATAAGAGGTGTTTGCTCTGTCAAATATTCAGGACAGGAATCCATGGAGCCCGTGATAGTTCAGCAGGGAACCACAAACTCCAGCTAATATCATTTAATCCCCTGTTGGTTTGAGAACTACCCACCATAAAAAGCATAACTGGCAGTTTATTTGTGCAGGCAAGAGATAACATCTTAAAGTTACAGTCTGCCTTAAGTAGTGGGGATGTGAAGCCCAAAGAAATGAACCATCCAAGCTCATAATCAAAATTGTGTGTACTCTCTTCTTCTCTGCCTAATGAGATGTAAACATTTTGGCTGCTGTCTCTTTTGAAAGATATTAATCAATCTATTGGTTAGAAATCACAAAGGATAGTCGGTCTTCAAATTACATGCCTTCTTTTATAGCATTTTGTAGCTGTGAACAATATGTTAAAAATTTTCCCATGGCGCAACCAAGTAAATACTTGTGGCACATTTCTATTTATTACAGAGAATGGTTAAATTCTAAGACATAAATCATGCTCTTCTACTAAAGACTACAAATTCCCAAAGACAAGACTAATTCCCAATGCAACGATGCTATAAAAGATCAGACACTGTTATGCAGAAATCCACATTTGGAGATGTCTTTCAACAATGTTCTCTCAGGACCCAATCCTGCAAAAGGCAGTGTCAAGCCCCATTAGTTTCAAAATGGCCCTAAAACTTACATTTAATTTGCTCTATTTAAATTGTAATCTGACATGATNAACCAAAAAACAAAACAACCCAACTTTGTTCTTTCCTTTTTTTTCCTACTAAATGACAGCCTCTTTGTTTCAATAAGAAAAAAGATTTCCTAAGTTTAGGGAGAAGGTACAACCAAATTTACCTTTTTTGCATCCCTCAACTAAGTTATTGTCATTAGCCAATGTTGCTACTGTAGCATGAAAGAAAAAAACAATTGAAAACAAAGGATTTTGTTTTCAATTGTTTTTTTCAAGAGGTAGGTGAAGAGATAAGGGAAGATGACCAAAAAGGGGAAATCCTAATGGTTGTGTAGATTGTCTTTTTTTTCCACTGTAATCTATCCTCGGCCCTGTCCCCAGCAACTGCCCTAAATCAAGGAATGGGCACCTGATGCATTCTGCAGATGGATTGACACTGCATAGCTGAACATGCTATACAGGTGGTTTTTCACTTGTAGCAATTAGTTAACAAGCCAGCAGACTGATCTTCTCTTTGAGAGGCAGGAGTGGGAATGAAAATGGAAATCTCTCCTGGCTCATTTGCAGAAAGAAAGGCCAAGTAAAAGTGAAAAAGCAGGTCAAATCAGTGCTTATTTATTAATATTTCTAATTTCTCTCACTTTCTGCTCAGGTAGACCCTTTCTGGAGGATACACCAGTTAGCCAGACACTATTGAAAACAATGGGCAATAACAAAATTAGTACTAAGACTTCTGAATCCTTCAGATGCATTTTCTGCATCCAGTTAGACATGTGTGCCCCAGAGTGTGAAGATGAGGATTTCCCTGGCCTCAGTAAATGAGATGAATTATTCACTGTGTCCTCATGTCTGAAGCCCATAGTCCAAGCCATTGACATATGCTTACTTGCCAGTATGTAAAAGCAGATTTTTCAACCAAACATCAGAATTTTTCTCCAAGCACTAATCCCTTCTTTAAATGAAAAAATAAAAGAGAAAATGAATTCTCTTATATTTTCACTTTTGCCTTTTTATGCTGTGTCCTAGAAAGGACAGTAATTTTATACACTGAATTCTAATCTCTCTTCCACAGGAGCCACTCTTCCTCAAAGTGCAGGATTTCTGAAATTTTCTACATTTCATATTTACAAATGTAAATGTAATTTACAAGTCAATAATGTACCAGATCCTGGAGTAACTGACAAATAAATCACCAATATTTGTATTGCAAGAGCAATTTTAAAGAGTACAAATGCAGGAGTAAATAAACTAATCTGATTTAGGAGGCTGGTCAATCCAATGGCCATGTCCAAAGGATCATATCATATCACATCAGATCATAGGATATGATACAGCAATGACTGCTCTGCGCTACAAGGAAAAAGAAACCAAAATGCTTTACTTCTTGAATCCTGTGAAAATAATCACTTCTAATGGTTGGTCACCAATTAATTGGTCATCTATTTTGATGTCTTTTGGATCATGCCAAACTACCATTTAAGTATTCAAGAAATCACCCTAGAAAAAAACCAAAATTTGCTTTCAGAAGAGAAAAACTGGATGCAAAGTCTTGATGTTACACTTTCTTGCTGCCAGTCACCGGGTATCCTGTAGTTTCCAAGAGACAAAAGGGAAAGAAAGAAAATATCTGATACTAATGAGGACACTTCCCAGTGAAAAACTGTATCAATGATCATTGATACTGTATCAACCCATCTCCACTTTAGCTCTGAGTTAAAACCTGAACGTCTACTCTGCTGGATAATCATTCTATCACCTCAAGTACCACAAAGATAACCAAATTATGCCAAAAAGAATCAAACCTCTGAACTCAGGGGCATTCAGAAAAGAAGGCAGCTGAGGCAAAGGAAGTAATTTAAAAGTTTACTGCTACCATAAATTATCCTATGCAATCTCTTCCTTTCTCTGCTGGCTCTGGCATGCATTGGTCCTTCCATAATCTGATTCAGCTTCAGCCCAATCGAAGTCTCTTCACATTTTTGACTTTGTTTTCTGATGGGTTGATGAGTTAATGCTCCTTGTGTTCACAGAGAGATTGACAAGAAGCTGGCCCAGTGCAAGGTAAATAATGGACAATTCAGAAGGGGAAAGTGGTGTGTAATCACTCTTTTGTACGGCAAGGAGCTGCTTGGAGCAGCTATGCCAGCTACAAAACTGCAGTCAGTGGCAGCCAGTGCCAGACTTACCAAAATCACAGCTCGTAGTTGAGTCAAAAAGACTTTCTTACTTGTGGACAGCTTAGACATGGCATTATAAAAGCCTGAAATGCTATTTTTAGAAACTTAAACTGTGTTAAAACAGCTACCAAGCTACTCCTGTTCTCTTTAGTTAGCTGTCAATTTGCAGGGACTCCTTTCCTCTGCCTTCCTTTGAGCTATTACATTAGCCCCAGTAGTCTCAGGACTCTTTCTTGGAGTCAAGAGTCAAAGACTTTCAGACAATCACAAGAACATGAAGTCCCTACCCAAAGACAGTATAATCATCCTATCCAAAAACACAACCAGACCAAAGCTGCCCAATTCCAGTAAAGAGTAACAACGTTATTTGTGGACTCCCTTAGAAACTAACTACTTCCAGGAAAAAAACAAACAAACAAACAAAAAACCCAAACCAACAAATATATATAGCCTTTTAAGTACTTGAAATACTCAGAATGTTTTAGAAATACTGAAACTGGCACATGGGAAACTGTATCTCTGAAACATATCTGAAGTACCAGGCTTTGACCCTGAGCAGCTCTGCATTTGAATTCAGTGATATGTAGTTCTAGCATTAGCTTTTGGTCTGTTTCTAACCCATATACTATACACAAAACACAGTGGGAAACCAAGAAGAATTCCAAGACACAGTAGGACAGTTGTGAAGGCTCAAGAAAAGACTAGTCATTGAAGAAAAGCATTTGCATGAAGCCTCTGGTGTCTGAGGGTGCTATGGCATACCTAATTGTAAGGATGCCACCTATTTATGTCTCCTTTAAAACCTTCCAGCCACAGCTGATACACCATGCTGGGTCATTTTTTTCAGCAGTCATCTCTTCATTACAACTGTGCCCATTACTTCTGAATTTGCTTGTGCTGAGATGCTAGGTATTTTAGCTTTTTATAGCATTTTGTGTTATTTTCAGAGATCTTTTTATCAAAACTCATTACTCACAGTGGGAATTGGAACTGAAATGTGAAGAGCAAAGCAACAGGAAGCCAACAGGCCCCCAGGTTCAACCTGATTGCTCTTATTTGTATTCTTCAAATTTCCAACCATGAGAAGAGATTCCTCACAGAAGAGGTGTTGGCAATGTGTAAGTCAGCAGTATTTTTTATACATTAATTTCTACCACTTATGCTGACATATCCTTTGGAAATAACGTGGGCTCATGAGAAGGGAAACTGCTAATAACTTCAGAACTTTTTTCACTGGTCCCACTTGAATGGATTATATTACAGCGTATTGTAGCTTTTGATAAGTTAGGGAGTTTTGTAATTTTCTCAAATAAAAACATTAGAAGTTGCAAATCAGCTTAGATAGAATCAGTTATATTCCAGGCACTGGATCAACTTTTTATTACAAATTTGGCATAACAGAAGACAAATATTCCAACAGACAAAATATCATTTACTCTTTAAATGCCCACAGTGGTATCCTTTCCTACTGCTAATTGATGATTTTATTTTGTACTCTGGTGTCAAATAGCATCTTTGGAATAGGAGAGTAAAACAACAGGAAAACTCCAGTAAATCATCATAGCCCTTAACAAATGCAGTGCTTCAGGAAGTTAAGTACCTTGAAAAAGGTTTTCATTCTTGCTTGACACTTCTCTATTTACTTTATTCTTTTTATGGAATGGCCACGATTTAATGAATATGTGCAATATTTACTTGAACGGTAAGGTGATCCCAGTGGCTTTAGTGCAAGCATTATTCTAAGGGCTGTTCTATAAAACAAAGAGAAAGTATTTCACCTCAGGGTAATGTTACATGGAGATCTTCAGGCAGCAGAGCTAAATCTAAAAACCGTTCCCTTACAAGATCTAACAGCTTGGAAATTTATTACCAGATCAGACAGCTCTTCTTCAGACTTGTTCACTACACAAATTTCAAATCATACTACATCTTTTAGAAGATGATGCAAAAGTTAACTGCAAAATAAAGCACAAAGTGTTTCAGTGCTATCTTTAGTAGCTCCTCTAAGGATGATCAGGATAACAGAAAAGATTCATACTCTTTAGGCATATCCTTACTATTCTAAATATGAAATTCCTTTATTCCCATTTTTTCTTCTACCATTATTTCTCTTATTTTTTTATTACAAATACAACTTTTATTACTCCAGTACAAAAAGTGAATTTGATAAAAATATGTTTTGATAATACATGTTACATTGTGCTAATATTTTCTGATATCTTATCGAAAAAAAAATTCCAATAATAAAAAGAAACCATTGGACTAGTCAGCAATTGAGGTGTGTTCTCCTCTCATCTGATTACATTTTACAATAAAATCAAAGGACTTCTACAATCCATGATCTCTACAAAGAGATCCCAAAGACTTCAATAGCTACTCTGCATAAGAGCTGTGTATGGGAGTTCCAGCTGATGCACCCACCTTCACCTTACATCATGGGGGAACCACTGAGCCAAGAAACAGGTGCAGGGCCATGCTGGTACATTACAAAAGGTATTCCTCTAGTTCAGCTAATGAAGTTAATCTTGAGCCATTACAGAAGGGGCACAGAAAGCAAAATCTGAGATAAGTTGCCTGAATATTTCTGACAGAACGTACCAGATATTGGAGAAGCTCCTGAGCAAGAGTTTTCTCTTATAACTGCTGCAAGACCCTGGGCCAAGAGGACTACCAAAGAAATGTAACATCATATTTGCCTCAGTTTTTTCTCTTTGCTTTTTGATGTTAAACTTGGTGCAGTTCCCATAGCGTAATGCCACAGGCAAGGCAGTGTCTGTGAGTAAAGATAGTATTTTTAACACACAAAGTTTTATTTGGAAAAAAAAAGTCCTTTTCTGACACAAACTCTTTTGTGGGGGGAGACCTTCTTCAGGGCAAAGCAATTGTGAATTCAAAAGTATACCTGTTTCTAATTATGCTAGATGGCCTTTCATCAGTATTGTCAATAAAGCTTGCCTTTCCTTACTAAGATATTAGGAATGCAGCTTGTACCAAAAGACTGAGAACTTCCCAGCAGCAACAAGTCCTGCCATATGCCACCAGTCATATCAAATCTTTGAAGCCCTTTTTGTTCTTAAAAGAATATAAAATCCATCACAAAGTTTATGCACATGGGTTGAGTATATATTTCAAGCTGTGTATGTGTATGTAGGTGTATATAAAATCACCTTTTGAAATCATAGCACTTCATTAAGAGAGAGGATTGGCACAAAGAGCTAACATAAAGAAAAATGTGCCTGTGAAATCCTCAAAGTTGGGGCTGAAAAAATCTTTTACTTAATGCTCATTCTCAATTCTACATTGCACCGAACAAATCTGTTTTGCAGACAGGTAAAACTTAGCTAGAATATTGCTTAGTTCAGTGAAAACTAATCAACAGATGAAGACGAATTGAAAAGCCACTTTGAAAAGATAGGGAAAGTCATTTGAAAAGTGCAATAGGATAGGAAAGATTCAAATTTCCCTTCCAATCTTTTTTTTTTTAATATTATCTTTTTTTTTTTTTAATGGGAAAAAGACTATTAATGATTTCATTCCTTAATACAAGTAGAGATAAATTAGGAAGTGGGATACCTCCAAGCTCTGCTATCATCACTGATCTCAGTTGGCCAGATTCCACTCTACAGCCTTCTAGAGGAGCTGAGAGTCACCTCGCTGGGAGAAATTCTGACATGCACAACAGACTCACAGATTTAAAATCAGCTACAAATATATATATATGATTATTTTGTTGCTGACATGTTTCTTTATTAATCAGAAATGTCAACTCCTCAGTAAATAAGATTGTATGACAAAACAGAAAAAAAATTAAAATTCTGGGTTAAAGCAGATGACAGTTTACATTTCTCAAACTGTGCAGATTTATCAGACCATTTTTTGCTGAATGTAATTGCCTGCTATATGGTTACTCCAAGGTTGTAATTAGTTCAATAGGCTATCTTCATCCAATGGTTTTTACTTTATAACTTGGGATGGTTGATTGGTTAAAACATTTTAATTTTTCTCTTAGATTGTACTCTGAGGGACAGACATAAATAACTCATTATCAAGTGTCTAGTGGCTTCTAAACACTCTTTAAGAGCAAGATTAATAGCTAAGGGTCTATCTTCTCTCCTTTGATGTCAATCTCTCTCAAATTTGTAACGCTTGTATTAAATCACAGAAATCAGAAAATTCAATGTATTAAGTATAAACAAAGTGCCAAAGATTCATAAAGAAAGAATATTTACAGCTTCAACTTCACTTGTTGGCATATAATTTCTAATTATTACAAACCAATTATATTAAAACTTTGCACAAATATCTATTTTTAGCCTCTATTATGAAAGTTTCTCTTTGGACCTTTTTTTTAACAGACTGTTCCTACATACCACATATAGTATGTTATGTTCTAAAATAGTATGGTGGAATGTGGAGAATTTTGTTTTGGGGAAATAATAAATTCCTTTGGCTCTGTAAATATGGCTTTATTCATCCCTCAGGTGCATGATCATTATCTGAGTCTATCTCGGCTTTTCTCTTAATTTAAACAAGAGCCACCTACACTGGCTCTTTTTTTTTTTGTCTGTAAGCAAAAAATCACCTTTTTTTCTTACAGACACATATGCAGCAGTAGACGTGCAGACACTTATATTAAAAAATGTATTAAGATTTCTTAAAAAAACTTATGAAGAGTTAATGAATGAATGAAAATTAGCACTAATTATAATGTCAGACAGTTTTTCTTTCCTGCAATTTCTAGTTAAGTTGTTGAAGTTGCTGTGCCAGAATATTACATATGCCAAAGCATCTTGCACCCTCAAGGGACACGTAGAATACCTTCTCAACAGCTAAATACAGTTAGTTATACAATGGTTCTCAACAAAATATGTAATTTAGAACCAGTTGAAAGTTTACCTCCCTCCCACACAAGCCACATGGAATGGTGCCACTGACCAGGAACCACACACGGAAAAGAACAGCGAGCACATCTCTCACCTCTTCCTGCAAAACGTTTTACTAAAAATCATAATACACTGGGAAATGACACTCAAACATGCACACTGTGTGCTTTGTTTCTTTCCTCTCCAGTGTAGCCATGCATTAAGCTGGAAAGCTGTGCTAAAACTCAGTATGTCTTACTTTCAGCCACAGGGATATTCCATTTCCCGCCCATGTGTGCATTAGCACCTGTGCAAGTGTCTTTGGGTAGATCCTTGCACTGCTCTCTGCATTCTCCCTTTCCACAGCACACAACTATGGACAGTCACTCTGTTCCTCCATCACTGCCATTGGTATTCAGGGGAGCCTGTCCAGTATGCAGTGAAAATTAAAATAAAAAAAATGCATATCTGCCTTGAATCTCCAGAGGTAAACAACAGCTTTGGTCTATTTGGTCTACAACAAAAGGCAGAGGTTAGAAGGACAAAATCCCCTGAACTGGAGTCCATTTGTGCAGCGTTTTAAATGCTATTAAGTCTCATGGACTTCTCCAGATTTTCCCAAGGCATTTGTCTTTAGCAACAGAGGTCCATATGGAATAACTATTGAAGTGATGTTATAGACAGAATATACTGAATAAAAGTAGATATGCTGAAGAAAAATATTCACAGCATTGCATTAGGAAACAATTTTGTGTTGCTCCATGTAAAGCAGTTGATGCACAGCAACATTACAATGCACATTATTGTACAGAGAGTTACTACATCATCCAGCCTGGCTTAACATCCCAGGCCCAGAATCAGTTTGGCCACAATGTCTGGTAAGAGCTGGTGACTTCAGAGTGATACATATGAGATATATCAGACAGACCTGTCTTTCAGAAAGTATTAAATCTCTGCCATAAGCACACATTTTGAAAGAGTGAAATGGACATCCAAATATTGAGACCCAACAGAGTAGTCTTTTAGAAAAATTTGGCCTTCATAAACACTGATGTAATTCAGGATTAATGCCATGGAGCTGAACAGATTACAATAACAAAAGAGCAATATGAGATTGGATTTAGGCATCCAAAGTCTAAAATCTCCAACATATATTTAAAGAAAAGTAACTTACTCCAGCATTTGGAAATTGGGGCCTATTGAAAAGCATGAAACCTCTAAAATGTTATTTGAATGCCAGAAAAGTAATACTTTAGAAAGTCAAGACAAAAATGCCAAGAGGAGCAGAAAGGAGTGAGCCAGAAACTCTAATATGTTTGTTTCCACCCTGTAAATGAGTTGGGCAAACTCTGTAGCTCTCCAGACATCTCTGGTTATTAACTAATGGACAATCCCTGCCCTCAGTGACACAGCTGTCATCTCACAAAACAGAAACACAGATGTGAACTGGGCTTATATAATAAGGTTCCCAACTAGAGAAAATACCAGCTCAGAAACACGTGCCAATGGCAATACCTACATTTAGCTGTGACTTTGTACCCGCCCAGCGGAGGGTCGTGGCCTTCCACAGCATCGAATCCTGCTGACACCAGGACAATTTCTGGATCAAACTCGTTGGCAGCTGGCATAATCACAGTCCTGTAGAATGTAAAGAACCCAATGGGATAAAATTAAAAGAACTTCCATCTTCATTATATAAATTGTCACAATCAGAAAAAAAACACAACACAAGATATTTTATTTTAATTAAACCGATCTCCATGGTAGCTGTTCAAGTCAAAGGCTTCAGTCAGTTTCTTTCTATAATCACTCTTTTTTCTTTTCTGTGACTGAGAACAAAAAAGGCAGGTACATGTGAAAGCCTCTAACATTACTTACACATCTGTGTCTGTTTTATCCTGCTGCCTATAAAAAGCTGCCTCTTCCAGGGAAGTGACTAATGGTTTACAGAGACCTCTCAAAGCCTGACTGGAAACCCGGACTGCTCCAGTTAGTGCGAACTTGGTGTAAATTTGAACTATAAATTTCTTTTGGGAAAATGTTTGCTTTCCAAACTCTTTTTTCTTACTCCTTAACATTTTAAAATGTTTGTCGAGGTGGGGGGTGACTCTAGCAAAGGAAAAACATGAAATTCCCTTAATCAAATCCAGACTATGTTGTCAAGCCTTTCCAAGGTCAAGCACAACAGGAATGTGACAACCACAAACCAGTGACAGCAACCCCTGCTGGAGTCAGGAAGATAATTCAGCCCTTTACATTCACAAAGATTCCTCTTTTTTAACCCCTTCATTGACAAACTTATGTGCGGGTATTTTACCACTTTGATTTTTCCCTTCTCCAATCTCAAAGCATGAAATATGTATATTGAAGGAGAAGATAAGCCCCTGAACTTGCAGATGTGTTCTTTCAGGATGACTCCAAAGGGAAGGAGTAAGGATGGCTTTTCCACTGGTTCGACAAACACTGAGAATGCAATGGCTGTGCTAAGTCAGGGGGACAGGGCTAACATTAAAAAGCAAATACAAATATGAATGTTCTATCACAGATAAATTAACTCCAGAAAATCCCAATTGGTCTACACTGGTCAGAATGTGAAGATTAATTTTGTGCATGTGTAATGCGATTTGTTTAAGTTCAATGTTTATTAATTTATTTGATAAACAGCTTAGTCCAAAGAAATCATATTTTTGTTGAAAGTTTTAGGTTTTCTGTGGAAAAAAAAAGACACATTAATGATATTAACAACCCTCTAGGCTTTTCTTTAGTTTAATCTTTGATTTATGCATTATAAACTTTATTTTGTTTTGTTTTTCTCAAAGGTAATTTTAATATTAGGAAAATGTTCATTTTACATGTTAATCTTAAAAAAGAGAACTCAGATGAAGCACAAAGTCTTTGTCAGGGCATACAGCATTTTAATGAATACAGTTTTACATTAAAAAAAAAGATAGAGGCCACTTAAAAATTTTTTGGTGATTTTGCTGAAATTGCATGACAAATATTTGCAGGCAAAGTGATATAAGTTGTGAAATATTCCCTTTTTTTATGTGTCATTAGTAGGCCTCTGCTGAAATATGGATTTCAGTACTGAGCACTGCACTTCAAGAAGGACCTAGACCACCTGGAGAGATCACAAGCAAAGAAAAAACTTCTAAAAACATAACTTAAGTGGATAAATAATATAATTATAACTATTTAATTTGCATAACATGGGAGGAAACATAAAAGTGCACAAATATGTGAGTTGTTGCAAGAGGAAAGAAATAACCTGTTCTGTATCATGTGGACAGGACCTGAAGCAGCTGCAGCAGGAAACCTGTATTTCAGACACTGGAACAAGCTTTTAAATAGTAAGAATAAATAATAATATAAATAAAATGTTTAATAAGGTTGGAGACTCCCCCTCTCTTGGACTTTTTTATAATAGCTAAAAAAATATCCACCAAGCTTGCTACAGGTTCGAGCTGACATGGCCTGGAGGCAGGCAGTCAGTTACTTCTCCTCTAGGTTTTTTTCCTACTGTTCCACGATGTAGAACCCTATAACACACAAAGTACACATATGAATACTTACATTAGACACTACAGTGACTGACCTTTTGCAGGCTAATCTCTACAAAGCTAGGGAACAATATCAGGAATAAAGGTCTCCTATGCACCCATGTCTTATCTTATGTACATACCTTATGATACTCTAATTAAAAATTCATTGTCTGAAGCAACACATACTTCCCAAACTTCCTGACGTCTGCAACACATGTGGCATGGATCCTGATTACTGATGAGGACTGTGGCTGATACACAATCTTCATCTGTCCCCATAGCACCATACATCTTATACACTGAAAGAAGGAGGGATCCTATGAAGAACCCTCCCTATCTGCAACCACTTGAGCTTTTGCCCTCCTCCTCTCCATTCATATTTCCACAAATTCAAGTCAGGCTCTGCTTTTTATTTCTTCATGTCAAACAAAGTGGCAGCACCAGAGAGTACAGCACAGACTAAGCTCAGGAGTCAGACGATGGAGTGTGTTCAGCGCAGAGAAGTTGCTGAGCAGTAACAAGACTCACCAGCCTAACACACAAAGAATTCTTTGAGAGTACTGTAATTTGGAACATTGGGAAAATCTACCACACTTCTACCACATTTCAAGACCTTGCTCTAAAGTGTAAAGATGTCAGCACATTTTTTAATAACAATGGGGCAAAACAATGCATTTGACCCTTAATCTCCTTCATAGAAGCAGCAAAAATTGCTTAGACACAGTTTATTCAAAATTTTTGTCAAATAAATATGTCTGACATTAAAACTGCCAGCCATACTGAGTAGCAATAGGAAAATTATTAAATACTGAAAGCATTTGGTCTTTCAACACAAAGAACCAGGAACAGCTATTAACACCATCTTTAATAGCACTGAACAGGAAATAGTAGTACATTCATAAATCTCTACAGAAATGATATATAGGAATCTCAGCTAAAGAAAGGAGAAGGCTATAATGCTAATAATTGGATGTGGCATTTAGAATTCAGTATTACCTGAATTCACATTACCAAAAAAAACAGCTAAAACCATTTTTCTGAAAGAAATATTTTTTTCTTTTAAAAATGTACACAGTGTCTGTTACATTTCACCAGAAAAATAACATCCTACTTTTGTAATATTATCTCACAAACTAAGACAGAACTTTGCTGCTGCTACTCTGCATACAATGTACCAGAAGAGCTATGCCCTGTGTTGTTCATTTCTTTTTCATCCTCCATAGTATGGAGGGAAGTGGAATTTCAGAGCTCATCCATCTTATACTGTTCTTCATTTAGTACTGAAGAACCTCTAAGGACTTTTCTTTTTGAAAGATATCAGGGAAAATGAAAAAAAAATCTCTTTACTGGGATAGCAAGCTTGACTCCTCTCTTAAACATCTCAGGGTGCCCCTGGTCCTTGTTAAAGTAGTCAAGGCTACTATTTGGTCTTTCAAAAAGATGACAGCCACAAGTCTTTCAATTGCAAAGATCATATAGACCATTGGCTTCTAAATCTCTAATCCAATCTTCTGCATTAACCTACAAGCATTATATGGTTAGTCTTTTGAATAATTTCTATGATATCTCTGTTCAGAAAAGAGCAACTTAACATCTGGAAAACAGTATTTTGGTTTGGAGTTTATGTAGGTAAGACATCTCTAATTTTTGTCTAGCCTTGGCAGTAACTGCTTTGTGGCAAAAAGCACATGAAAATTCTTTCACAAAAATGATACATACTTTCCTATCTTATGAAGTTCAATAAGGAATAATATGCACATACCTTTTTAAATATAGTCTTACTTTCACCAGGACATACATAAAAACTTTTGTCATTTGTCACCTCTCAGGCTTTAGCACTTTCACATGAATATCTGTCTTTAGGAAAATCACAGAATCATAGAACCATAGAATATCTTGAGTTGGAAGGGACCTTTAAAGATCATCTAGCCCATCCCCCCCTGCCATGGGCAGGGGCAACAAATGGTTTGTGGTTGGTAGTTGTAAAGAAAGCCTACAGAAAGAAATGTAAAGATCCCTTCTCCCTTGTAAACAATCAGCCCTACCTCAGAATGGCTGGACAAGCAGTGACAGTTCCTGATCTTTCACTATCTCTAGACAGCAGAGAATCATCAGACCCTGTATCTTGCAACTTTTCTATCTCTTCTACACTCTGGAGGGCACAACAAGGAGTAAAAAGGAGAAATCATCCACTGACTACTCCCTCAGGAGCTCCTATAACTATGTCACTTTCCTTCTCAGCCACCTAAGAAGAGAACCCTCTGAATCTGATCATAACAGAAAATATGTTGGGGTTTTTTTTGTTGTTTTTGTTTTTGTGGGTTTTTTGTTTGTTTGTTTTGGTTTTTTGTTTGTTTGTTTTTTTGTTTTTTGGGGGTTTTTTTGTGTTAAAGCAGGCAAATAACATTGATCATACACTAATAGATGCTCATGTTAACCTTCCAAGATTCCTCAGACCAGCCTTATGCTCAGAAGTCAGGCTGCAGCTGGCAAGATTTTTTACGGTGCAAAGGGTCAAAATTCTGCTCACCAGAAATCCTTGCAAGGGTGCACCGGCAGCCTGCATTCAGACCCTGCTAGGAACACTGATTATCTTATGCCCAGCAGGAGTAAGAAATATGATTTGGCTTCTGTCCATGGGTCACCAGACAGGTACAGACTGGGGACTGGCAGGCCATCACTTCTTTTTGAAGCCAGTCAGGCTCCAGAGCTTATCAGCAAACTGAAGTTAATGCTAGGATCCTTCTCTGACAAAACAAGCAGCTTTTGTCAGAAAAGAAATAGATTTTATTCTTCCACTATGACTCACACTCCACTTCCTTCTCCAAAGAAAATAAAACACATAAAAGTGATATTTATTTTCTGTGATCTGAATCATATAGAAGCATAAATATTTGGTATACCATATTCACCTAATGATGACAGCAGAGTTAGAAGGACATCTTGCCTGGCCGACTGTTTCTTTCTTTTCTCATTCATTTTCATTAATAAACATGTCAAAACCTGAAAGCTTGAGCAGCTGCATCGCAGAAGTTATTTATCTAAAACTTTGCAGTTTCACAGAGTGAAACTGTGTCTTCCAGATCAATGTAATGCACATTCTTCTTTCAGTCTGATGGTACTGGGAACAGAGAATGTATCTGGGAAGCTGAAAAGATTTCTTTTTGTCTGAATAAGGAGATTTCCCCAAAGAATTAATATGTTCCATTTGGGTATGCTGCTGTCTGCAGAGAAGCCAAGGGATGGCTTCCAGTTGGGTGCAGTTCTAGAGAAAACATCAGGCATGTGATCCTCCCCTCCCCACCAATCTGAACGTCAGATGCAAGACATTAAAGCGATTCTACCAAGGGACTCTGTTTCTTTTATTCTTCTATTCTATTTTTGTACATTCAAAGCACATGGCTAGGATGCTACCAAACATTTGTTCTCCCAGAAGATATTGCAGAGAAGTACCCAAGGCAGAAATGATTCTCCAAGCACCACGACACAGAGCTGGAAATCTCCAAAGAAAGCAAAACTTATGCAAATAGCTACAATTCTTTTGCTGCATTGTTAATTTAAAAAGGAAACAAGCAGGAATACCAGCCCAGGACAATAATTTATGTAACTGAGAAAAATAAGCCACGCAGATTGGAATGGCTTAGTAGCATAAATTATTTGCTCTTTCCCTAAAATCCTTCAGTGTTTTCATCCAGTGATCTCAAAGTACCTTGAGAACATTGAAAAATGGAAAGGTTCATATCTTCAGCTGGTATAAATCAGTATAGCTGTTTCTGATTGCATACTCCTCTAAAGCAGGCATTTCTTTACCCATTTGACAGATGAATCAGCTAAAACTAAAAGCTGGTAAAAGCCTTGAATAAATTACCCAGTTGTCTCTTGAAAAACTTTGAGAGAAAATGCAGAAGACTCTAAAGTCCATAACTTCAACAAGCAGGGAAAAGATGCCTATAAATGCGCTATTAGTTGTTCAGTTATACCAGACCCGTATTTTGCAGGAATATAGATATATATAATGCATTAGTGCTATTATAGTGAGGATTTAGCCACCAAATGGAGACTCAGTCTGTTGCTTGAAAGAATGTAGGTCAGCCACAGTTTCTCAGTCTCACATCATGCAAATAAAATACTGTACCAAACAATCACTATGTTGTCCTACCTTAAAATTACACAAGGTAAACAGTTTAATGTTCCCTGACAAAAACAGATCAGAAGACATTTAAAGGATTGCCCCATAGGTATGCAGAACTTACGATATCTATTATTTTTATGTGTTGTTTGCACATATATTTTAATGTAACACAGTACCAAGTAACGTCCCTTCTCACAGAAAGCTACGTAGAATTTCTGTACAACCTGCAGATAATACTTTTTTCTGCACCAGTTGAGTTTATAATAGTGTTTCTTGCTAAACTTTAGTTTACTTTCATGACATTCCTTTGTGCCAGTTCTTCTGTCAGCCCAAGTTCATCAAGGCCAAACTTGAGAACATTCCCTCAAAATTCCTTGAGTCATCATCTCATTCCCTCAAAACTCATCTTACCATCACCTTTGTCCTGGATTTATCCTTTACAGACTTTATTTTCACATTTTTTCCTCCATTTTCTTTTATTCTTCTAGGTTTTCTTTTTATATCACTTTAACAATTGTATTTCTGCTCTATTTCCTTTTTAAGAACAGTCAATATTCCTGTCCTTATTTTTATTTTATAGTTATCTTACTTGCTTTCTGGAGATACAAAATATATTTTTCTTTATTTCTTCAAAGGACAAAAGGTACCACATCAATACAAAGTCCTCAGTACTACAAATCATGTCACTGGATTTGCACATGGTTTTGAACTTAATCACATGCCAAAATGTTTAAAGGGTCAAGGTCTTCCATGGATGCACCCATTTAAAGACCATTTATAAAGTTAGCAATTTTAAATGTTATAATTGTAGAAGTATCTAAGTGCCATTGAATGAAAAGTTTTAGAAGCACCAACCGTTTGTTTTCTTTCTTGCTTGCTTTTTTTTTTTTTTTTCCCCTTTGGCTTTTAAAGACATTTTTGGAGCCTAAGGATATTATTTGTGGGTTCCTTTTTCAATGAATAATTATTTTGGCATCCTTCGTGTAACTTTCCTGAATTCTATTACAGCTGGAACTGCAAGATCTTAAGCAGACAAAAAGTATATGAAATATTGTTTAAAATATCTGCTCATCCTTCTATTTTTATTATTTAGAAAGGTGGTTTCAATGTAATTAAAAGGGCTCTTCTACATTTGATCTATAATATGCCTCAGTCAGAGTCTCTGAACTAGTATAAAAAGGACCAAATTAAGGAAAAGTTAACACACAGAAAATCTATGAGAAGGTTATTTTGTGTTTTCCAGAATTCACTTAAAATTTAATAGCATAGTCAAGTAAAATTATCCTACTTCTTGAAACACAGGCAAAAGTATATACACATGTACTATGCACACATGTCCAAATTCAAAACTGAGTAAAATTCATAGTGCAGTGGTAATAGGTAAGGGGATTGGCTAAAGATTACGGTAAATAAGCTTGTTCAAAAATCCTGGGTCTTAGCATCTCTCAAATGAGCAAAGGTTTAAAGAAAAGGTTACCTTAAAAGGCAAGTTTGCAAGTATCAAAGCAAAGGATGCATCGTAAGGCCTTCTATGGAAATATAGGCCGAGATAATAATGGCAATAGCACCAGTATTTTACCCTGAGAAATTGAGTTCAGAAAATCTGCATTTTCTATTAAATACTTCTCTGTCTTCTCAGACTCTTGTGGAAGCACTTACATGATGATGAAAAAAATTGCCTTTTAATTATTTCTCAGATCTCAAATAAAACTGGTTGGTAACATGCCATTCTTGTGAATAATTTATTTACTAAATTCCAGTTGTTAGCTAAAGGACTGATGTGGCTTCCAAGAGCTGCAAAACTGAAGATGATATATGAGAGGGAGGAAGTAGAGGTTTAATTTGCAAGACAGAGTTTAAAATAAAACACAGAATAACCTAAAATAGTATCTCCAACACTGAGAAAGCAAAATGCTGTAAATATGGAATCTCACCATTTAAAGCCAATTATTTTTCTATCAAAGCCATACTAACTTGTATGGGAAATGGTACTGACACATGCATACACACTGCCAAATTTTTTTACCAAGTACTAAGATACTTAGCTTTAATGGTGTAACTAACATGTTTCTACCAGAAAAATCAATTCAGTGCACATTACTCTATTTTATGGAAGAAGAAGCTTTTCTGCCATAAATATAATAATCACATTTGGGGCTATGTTTTCTGTTTTAAAATTGTATAAATGTTTAGAAAACATATTACATTCTTATCAAGGCTGAAAATACTACAGTATTTTCTGTAACAAAATAACTATCAGTTTTGCTTTTTTAGTTTTTTATTTTTTAAGTAATTTGTCTCAGCAGTATTTTATTATAAGACTTGGCCTAAAATTTTAGCATAATAAACTAATAATACTACTGAAACAGTTCACTGCTCCCAGTAATCTTATTATATAGTAATAAGATTGCTCATAAGAAAACAAAAGTAAGTGCTATAATATCAGAAATACTTAAATACAGAGGCAAAAACTTGCCTCAAATTGTCGCATTTACAGAATTCACAAAATAAATGACAGCATGACATAATCTCCAAGGAATTTCTTACATCTACAGAAAAGCACATTATTTTGAGCATATTCTACATATTTGTGTATTTTAAGGTACTTGAAATTTTTAAAATTACTTAGCCATCTAAGACTAGTATAAGAGAAAGGAAAGCCTAGTACCTATTTTACTGACATTCCAGAGGAATGGTGGAATTGGAGTAAAGAAGGAAATAGTGCCGTTTTGAATAAATTAAAAGATGACTCTAAGGATGAGTTTGTCTCTAAGTCCAAAATTTACACTCCTTGTTTATGAAAAAACCTTCAGAAAAGCTTTTCAGACTTGGGATATAGCACACACTTTGACAGGAATGAAGAACATATGCTACCTAACATTTACTTCTATTGACTATACAACAGCTTAGTTTGCAACATCAACAATCTGCTCACGAAACCACAAATTATTATTACTTGACAAGTGTAAAGTAGTTTTCAGTTCTTGCAAGAGTGAGATGTGAGGAAGAAAGGAAGGTAAATCTGATTTAAAAATGCCTGGAGAGATGAACTGGAGTGTCCGCGTTTTTCATGGGAGCAATAGGTTGAGTGGATAAAAGACAGAGATGCCTTGGAAAAAGCACTTTTACCAAGAAATTTTCTTAATTTCTGAAAAGTACATTTTGCCCAGAAGGGGATTTTTTTTGCCTTTTAAATGAAAAGAAAAGAAAACATTTTCTAGAAATCAAATTATTTATCAAGGTCATAGCCATTTGCAAAACCATAATTTTCCACATGCTGTATTCATCAACATGGTTGTGACTACAAAGTACATGAAGTTGTCTTATTTTTTTTCTCAGAGGTCTCTACATATTTTCTTTTACAGATGCTTTCTTGCTCTGTCTTATATTTTCTTCCATATACTCATAACTACTTTTAATAGTATTTTCTCTCTGGTTTTCTGGCTTTTCATTAAACAGGAATTTCACAATTTTCTGCATAGCAAGTGCCATTTTAGTCTGCATTGCCACTTCTTTGAAGTAATGCTATTCAGAAAATTGCTCAAATGATTAGTATTTTTCGGATGTTCTGAAGGGAAGATGCAGACATATGTTGTTTCCTCCTGTTTTTTGCTGAAGAACAACATACACTGGTAGACAAGGAAAATATAGACATTTTCTTACACCCAAACCAAATTAACCAACAAGTACCTTTGAACTTAATTGATACTACAGGCTATTGATGCTACAGGCAGCAACAGCATTCACCATTTCTGTATAAGTAAAACACAGGCATGTTTGTCTGCTTCATGCTTGGCAGAGCCCTGCCATTGGAGCAATTCCTTGGTCAAACTCATTTGGATGAACTCAATACATCTACCATGTATTTAAACAGACCAGCTGGCCTTCTTTCTGATGGCCAAAAGTACAGTTTCCCTCATACAATAAGGCTTATACAGTAAAAAACTTCAAGTTTTCTCACTTTATCTGAATTGAATGCCACTTAATGGAACCCATACTGGTATAACTTTATTGAGCATTTAGAAGAAACACTTACAGATAATGTAAGGTAACCCAGAAAAGCACTTTTCAATCCCTGCCCTTTTCCCCTTCCCTCCTTCCCTACAACTCTCCCAGAAAATTCTCAGAGAGAGAGGAGATATTTGTGGGACCAGGGGGAACACTCTCACTAATGCACTAATCCCAAGGTACCACATGGTGTTAGAAATGACAACTTTTTCTGGTGCACTTTCAGCTACTGTTTGGTTAGAAATGTGATCTGGTGTTGGCTCTGTGTAGCTTGGAGGAATCCTGTCTCTTTTATATTACCCTATCCCTATTCTTCCTTTACACTCATTTTACTCAACAAAATAAAGGAAATCTGATAGACTTCAAAGACAGAGAAAATTGGATGTCAGCACTTTGAGATCAACTGAATTGAACGTGACTGGAAGGACTCAATTCACAAATAAAAGTACCAGACTTGTTCAGGGAGTATCATCAGGTAGGCTGTTTTAAAATGAGAAACACTCTCCTGCAAGAGGGTTACACTTATGACTTAAAGACTGAAGCCAAAAAAAGGGTTGGAGAGAACTAAGGCTTAGGAAAATATGAAGCCAAATATAACATGTTGAGGACAACAGGAAATTTTTTCTGGTTTCACTAGTATGAAAAAAATAGTTTAATACATAAAATTCAAAGGCAAGCATTTTCATCTAGAAAGAAATTTAAATAATAAGAAATCAATGTCACAAATAAGAATTTTAATAAAATACAAAAATAGTAAAAGAATCTGCATTAAACCAATATCTGAAACAAAACTCAAGATGATCAGAAGATACTGTATCAGCTTCAGAGAAACTCAAGTAATAATAGTACAAAAAGGATACATATTCCACTCATGGGCATAATGAGGAAAAAAGGATACAGAAAAAAAGGAAAAATAAAAAGCTCTAAAAAAGGACTGCACACAACACCACAGAGTTCAGGAAAAGCATGACTCCTGCATTAGTGTTGCACTGTCTTTTTTAATTTTTTTTTTTTCATGGAAGGAATAGTGAATAGCAAATAACTTGGAATCTCAGACTGAAAAACAAAATATGAAAATGCAGATATACTGCAATGTGATTTAATATTTTACTTAACTTTCATTGACTTCATGGAACCAACCTTTGTCCTAACAGACTTCATCTGACATCTGCAAAAGAATTGTAGAATCATGTGGTCCTAGATCAATAATAACTCTTTAAGTGATGTATATGGAAGAAGCCTTTATTTGTGCCAGGCATTTTACAGCAGAAAGGCAATCCCACTCAGCCCAAGAGGGTCATATTGACACACTGCTATTGCATTTGCCAATACAATCACTCACACCAATTCTTCATGTTGTCAGGACCTCCTCTGAAGAACGACTGAGAAAAAAAAGCAAGGTGAAGCTTGGGATTTAACTGAAAAGGATCTAAAAATTACATTTTGACATTTCTGAATTTGCCTTTCCCCAATGAACTTATGTCCCTGTCCTTCTTTTGAAAAACTGAAGTGCTCACACCTACTTTAATAATTTTTGGATCCTCTTTGGAGTGATAAATTGCATATTCTCCTCAACAGCATGAAACAAAAAAGACTTTTTCTACCATATGCTACAGCAATAAAAAGAAAGCTGTTTCTTATTATTGGCTGGTCCATCCTCATAGAGTCAGTTGTCTTGGAAACTGAGATTGAGTCTAATTTCAAGAACATGTAAGAATGAACTGAATCACATAGTTTCTTCCTTCAATATCCATCTAAATTTACAGTGTTGGAACAAGCAACAAAAGCATCCCTAAGCATGATTTCCACTTCTAGATTTATTTTTGCCACACCTCTCTCAGGGTGAAAATCCAAATAATATAATAACTTAAACTGGAAACCTCAGCAAAATAATTGTGATGTTTCAGAAAACATTGAAATAAATATAGGTAAAATGTACATTCAAATCAACCTTACTTGAAAATAAAATAAAATAGTTATTCCAAGTCTGATATCTGTATGGCACAATACATAGGTATCATGTAATTCAAATTCTTTACTCTGTCCTAAAAATGGACCTCTTACCGAGGCCAAAATATATTTAATAAAACATTAATTTTCCAAGTATTTCAGAAACCCTGTCAGGATTTCATAGTCATTTCTCTCTTAAGAACCTGACATTAGTCAGCTTTAGTGTACTTACTGCAATTAAGTTACCATTACTTTCTGAAATACTTTTGTCATTTCTTTACTTGAAATTGTCAACAGATCTTGCAAACTGTTCAAGGGACTAGTTAAAAGCAGCACTTTTCATGCTGCTACCTTTGGATCACCAGCAGTCTCCAAAACACTGAACCTTTTGGCAGTGAGGTCTTCAATTCCAGTTGCCAATCTAGATTTAAATACATGGAATTTTACACCAGCTGAGAAATTTGGCATAGTATTCTCATCTACTCTTCATAAAACAACACTTCCAACATGGTATTGCCAAAGCTGTCATAGGGAGGTGTGCAATTACAGAGAATAGGAGGAAGTTTTTATCATTGCTAATACATGGGAGGTGATCCAGAAGATTTTTAAGTTGTGACCCCCTCAAGGAAGGTTAGAAGACTCTTGGCAGATAAGCAAAAGGAATTTGTCAGCCTTTCAGCATGAACAGCTAAGGAAAAAATTACTTATTAAAATCTGTACTTTTTGTACTGTGTTGCTGTAAGATAGTTGAGTCTTTGGAAGAAAAACTAACTAAGTTAGTATAATGTCAAGGGAATTTACAGAACGGCTGTATATATAATCATATATAATTTTAGTTTTCTCACTTATTGGATACTTCATGTCTTTTTCCTTTTTTTTCATCCAGCTCTGCACACTTGAAGGACACTATTAGTCAAGTAGCTTTTTAATGAGTTTCTTCTGACATCAAATAAATAATTTTTTTTTATATTACTTACCCAAGTTAGATTCAAAAAGATATTGAAGTAGCAAAAATGTAATTTTAAATTTCATGTCATAGCTGTTAAATTGTTAACAACTTGTTTGTGTTATTTTATACCTTGAATTCCAAAAAATCTGAGCTTTTAATTGGAAATCTTTAAAATTAATTCCAACCTCAAACATGAGTTGATACTCTGACACTGGGAATAGTGGCAACCTGTCAGTCCAAGTTAAAACCCAGTCAGGAAGGAGATAGTTATCTTTGAAGAGACTTGACTGTGGAATGAGAAATGGTAAATCATACTTGCTACAATAAAAAGTAAGCCAGCTTTCCCATCACCTCATTGCAGTGTTTTCTTCATCAAGAAAAGCAATGATAGAGATGAGGAGTATCAAAGATAAAAGAGTACTTAAAAATAAGCTCATCCTGCCAAGACTGATATATTCATCTCCCTCTGGCTGTACTCCATTCCCTTTAAATTCCATTATTCCATTGAATCACCAAAGGACCCTACTCTGATCATGGGAATAAAAAAATAAAAAATAAAAAAATAAATTAAAAAAAAAAAGTACTCCAGCTTGTAGTCTAAGATCTCCTTTTAGCAGGATTGCTAACTTTGATTAATACAGCTCAAGAATGTTTAAAGAATCTGCTGCAATTCTAGAATACTCAGTATTTCTATAATTCATACAGATATTGTACAGTCAAAAAGCATTTAGAATTGAAAACCTCTGTTATTTCAACAGCTAGAGGGTACACAGGCAACTTCCAATTTGGCTCTGTTTCTAATTGCAGACGAATCAAAATCCTGGTAAGAAATTTCTTCAGACTTGTGCTCCCTTGAATAGTTCCTACATTCTCTTTCCATAAGTTAAAATATTCAATTAGAATTATTTTTTTTAAGTCACAATCCTAAATAATAGTAAATAATGATTTACTATTAAGGGAACGAAGATTATTATTAGAACATGTTAATTTGTGAAAAAAAAATGGTGTTTCAGCCTTGGCTTTTGTTTAGCTTATTTTACATGCATTCTTGTTATCAATTCATGTTACACATGCATACTTAATGTAGATTCATTTGTAGGCTCTTTACAGTTTTAAAAGGAAATATATATTAGCAAAGAATAGACCTCAAGGAATTTGAAGTTTGGTTCAAAAAAAATGTAAATTTTTTGACGTTTATTTCAATCTAATCTATGGAAGGTCACCAAGACTATCAGAATATCCTGTTATAGAATCTCTGCTTCTAATGCCAGGAAGAAAATATGCACAAAATTCTGCCTTAACCCATTTAAACCCCTGTTAAAAGTTGGGGCTTTTTCCTTTTTATTCCAGAGTTGGACTGAGGCTATAAGTTTCTTTCAGTATTTTATCCAGAGGACTTCCACCATGTCTTGTGTAAATCATTGTAGTCTTGTCTCTCTCACTTCATTGGCTTTTTTGCTTCCATCTGTTTTCTCTCATTTTTTCTTCTACTCTGCCTCATCTCCATTCGCCCTCTACTCTGGTTTCTCTCATCTGCTTTCTCATCACTATTAGTCCAGCCCTCTATTATCCCCTTTACTTTCCAGTTATCTCGAAGAGGAGAGAATGTATGAGACCCAAGAGCTTCATTCTGTGAGATGCTGACCACTTTAACTTTTTTTTGACTTGCAAACTTTAATTTCTTTCCTTTTAATGTAGTTTTAAGACCATCCTGGATGTCTTCACTGACCGAAGCATGTTACTTCTCTGAATGTTGTCTAAGGTACATTGTGCTTTTCCCGGAAAACTGTAACTCCCTAGCGTCCTACCTGCACACAGGTTAGCACAATATCATGTTACCTACTTTACCAATCTCTGAAGAGAAACTCCAAATATTTTATTTTTGCATCTTACTGTAGCTGTAGAAGAATACTCATTAAAAAAAAAAATAAATAAAAAGTTAGACATGAATTTAAAACTTTTTAGAATCACAAGCCAAATACATTGAATTGAATTCACTCAGAAACTTCCAGCTTGAAGCTATTTGTTTTCCTTCTTAATAAAGAAAAACTCTCCACAAACGTCCATAACATTACAAGAAGTCACTGATCTTCCAGAAGTGAGCATATGGTCTCACTTCCTGGCCCTTTGTAACTTCTCACATTTGTGCATTTTACCTTGCCATCTCTGTGATCTATCTGAACCCGCAGCGCCAAAGACACGTTGGCAAGACCATCACCTCAGTATCAGGTCCATCATTTAAGGGGTGCATTCAACATAATCCACAGAATTACAAAATCATTTCTATGTCAGAGGCACATTTCTATGAACACTGGCTGGACACTTAACTGAGCTACCCCTTTGCTATGTTCTTTTCCTCTGGGAGAAGTTCCAGTTACAGTAAAAGCTATGTCCTCCAGTTGAACATCCCTGAAGTAGGAAAACTTCATTTATCTTACCACTTCTGTCCTTGTGCCAGCAGAGATATGGATCAGTTCAAGCTTTCATGCCTCAAACTCTGCCTTTCTCCTCAGGCCACCATCCAAGGAAATGTTTTCAAGCACTTCCCCAAAGCAGGGACAAACAGTAACATTTTTCTCTTCCCAGTGTGAGTGGAAGAGAAAACTCATTACAAATCAGTGCCTTGCTGTGGAGGAAATTTCTGGAAACTCCAGAGACTTCTACAACTTCCCAGAGGTTAGAAATAAGGTTTAGAGATGTAGTTTTCATGTTGCCTAAATTACATGGTCTCTATGTCTTCCCTATGATTGTGAAAATTGGGAAAGGTTTGTATCAGAGACTGGAGAAAGGACCGTACCTCTGACAGAAGTCAGCTGATTTTAATTTTAGCAAGTAAAAGTTGCAGTGTTATACCATGTCATCTCACACTCCATGACATATCAAACTCTTTTTTGGAGACTACATCAATGTTTAAAACTGAGATGCTTAATGTGGACCTCTGTCATGGTAAGCGCTGCTACTGAAAGATGTAATTTGTCCCTCATGCTTTCAGAGACACTGTTCTAAAGGCTGGCATCTGTGCTATAGTCAAAGCAGTGTTCATCTTTCAATGAAATGCCAGAGTCATGAAGCTGAGTGATTTGGGGCTGCTCTGTTCATAAGAAGATACTCATGACAGCATTTTTGGAAGGCAGCCACTGGAGTGTACTATATTACAGAATAAATCACACTGAAAAGATGCTCCTTGTCAAGTTGGGGATACTTTTAGAAAAGATCAGTTACAGAAACCATCATATTTATGTGACTATTTTTACCTTTGTTAGTGACACAAGCTTATTTCACATACATTGTAAGGTCCTAGATGAGTTCCCTGAAGATTTTGCACAGATCACAATACCACAGGCTCTTAAATCTAGTGGAGAGGTCTCATTTTTTATAGTACAATGAAGTACAATTAAGGCATGATCTTCCTCTGACAGGTCTGAAATTATCTCCATCCCAGCTCCTTAGGGAGTGTGTTGAAATTCAGCCATTTAAAAGATCTCTAGCCAGTGTTTCAAGTGCTCTGAACTCTCATAAATATTATCAGCTCTAAATTTCTGGAAAGGGTCCCTGTTGAGAGGTAGTCCCCTCAGGGGTATATAGCACAACCTGACTAAAACACAGCCTCATTCCAGGTTCTTGTTCTCATGTATTTTGGTCTAAGTGCAGCCAACAATCCTGTGTACGGAAGGTGCAATGCAAGGACATACCAGAAGTGTAGAACTGAAGTGGTAAACCTCCCACTTCATCAATAAACTGAAGGAGAGACCTTCCCTAGGGATATGACTACAATGCATACTGCAGCTAGATGAAAAGATGTGTAGGTTTGAAATGAGTTAATGTGGATATTGAAAAACTCTTGTCAGGGGGACTCAGTTTTGTACAGGCTATGTCATACTGCTAAGAAAAGGTAATTCATGTCAGCACAGTATATTAGCCTCTATAAAGCTTCTTCCAGCCTGAAAGATTAGTCTGGGGACAGACATAAACTACTTAGAGTGTGTGTGTTTATGTTTTGTCACTGTTCAGTAAAGAAAAAATCAATTAGCATGGGTAGTTCATGAGAATTCTTCAGACATTGTGTAAGTAGCTTAAAGCTGGACTGGATATGTTTACACTTTCTTTGCAGGTATAGAGGTATAAGCATGCTCTGAAACAGTGGCTTAGAATATCCCTAACCATATATGGATGAAAACATGATTAACTGAGTTTTCCCCAAGTATGTAAATAAATATTAAGTAGAATAGAGAGACATTTAACCTCTGAGGTTAGAGGAATGGCATAGAAATCCAGATGCAGGCAGTTAACAATATACTGTAGGAGTCTCTATGGGAGCTGAGGGTCTAAACTCCCATTGTGTTCAACAGAGGCAAAGGATTCCATTCAGTTACCTACACGACGATATCTAGTGGCTTTTGGGAATTGGGGGAACCCCTCCTGACCTGCTGCATAATGTCCCAGAGCCCCTCTGCTATAGCTGTCAGTCACAGCATTAAGCCTCTGCTCCTCCAGTGCACCTCCTGCGCCATGACCTGTAAGGTTTTGCAAACTGAATCAAGGTCCTAGTCAGTAGAGACAATGAAACTAGGAAGTTTCAATCAGACAACCAATGCATATCCCTGGTTAAGGGTGAGCCATGCAGTTGTCTCAGTTGGGCTGACCCAACTGGGTTGCGTCACCCAGAGCTGCACAGTGGGAAATCAGACACCTTGCTGACATGCAGACACCTACATTGCAGGGATGCTGTTGGATTTCTGAATTTGATCCTGCATTTCTCTCTGTTTATATAGTAGTTTCTAGCCATAACCCAGTGTGAAATGAGAAGCCAAAAATCACAATTTCTTCAATATTATTCAGTCATTCAAGCTAAAATCTCCCACAGAGAAACCATTCTAGGAAGCCTTCCATTAACACTATTCTCAATCCAGTCTTAGGGTAGTGGGGCAAAGAAGGTGTCCTGGGTAGACAGCAGAGGAACTCAATCTTCTTTTTTCAAATATGAAGTCATCTCTCTTCATGTTCAGAGCAGAAAGACATAGGGAATTGAATCACATCTGTATAATCAAATCTTTGAAATAAGATCTGAAAATGTATGGCTGTGTTCCACATTTTCCTTTAGGGTACTAATGCAAATTATTTCTACACAGCAGGCTGAACCTTCTGTTTCCTCTCAACGACTTGTACATTGCTACCTTTTGGTGCAAAAGTCATAGTCTGATCTGGGCAGCTAATACTATTATTAACTTATAACAATAATTAATCTAGAGTTTACTAAGAATAATATTATTCACAAGCAGCATGGGCAATACAGGTCTTAGCGCTTTGTTAATTCTACAAAGTTTACACAACCTAATATGCCACAAATTGTAGTTATACAATAGATTCCATTAAATAAAAATGTGTTTTTTCATTTAAGTTTTGTAAATTATTAGTTAATTTTTAAAGACATCTAAGATAGGATTGACTACTAATTCAAAATTATGCTTCGTGATATGGTTAGAATTGAATTTCACTTCTGAAAAAATATTTTAAGCACAATAAACAGAATACAATGGGAAGTCTTTTAAAATTTTAAAGAAACACTGAATTTGTGTCTATTTTCCAGTGTTTTATTACAGCACTATCAAGCAGTGTGGTTATTTCAGAATACTGTACATATGAATTAAATTAAGGAAACAGCTATTAGGAGAAAATAAGCAACTAAAACCACTCAGTTTTTCTTAATCCTATATCTGACCTTGTTAACAAGCAGGTGCGAGACTTCACACTATAACCAAGAACAATAAAGAAGCATGCTGTCCTCATTTTTCCTCTAATTGTCCTTTTTTCTAAATCATGTTAGTTCCCATTGGTTTTATGCGATATTCACTAGAATTAGCTTTTGTTCTTTTCAAGTTTACTGTAGTCATGGAAATAGGAGTACAATCCTTTGATCTCTCACATCACACAAAAGTAATCTATGAGAATATAGCATATGCCACAGTGTGAGAAATGTATCCCAGTTGAATTCCGTAGTCAAAAGAATTATGTACCTATGGCATCCTCTGTGAAAGTTCTCTGCAGTGAATTATTCCTCCTGTTGTTACCGAGTACAGCAATGAAAAGGCACAAAGGGCCACATGTATATGCCTTGAGTAGGTAATGTCCTTATTAACTTTTTCTCTATTCTTCATCAGGGTAAAAGATGTCCAAAAGCCATCTATAATTATATAAGCAGTCAAAGCAGCCAGCATCCAATTAAATGTTTTTTATGGTATTTATCTTCAAGTTACTCTCTTGTTATCAAAGAGTGTAAAAAACCAGGTAATGAACAACAGAACGTTGTCCAAAATGTGTGTCGTGGTCGTTGCATCTAAAAGTGACGTACTGAACCCAAGTGGTTCAATTTACCTCTTCTTTACACATTCTAAAATGATACAAAGGAAGAGTAATGAAAAGCAGAATCAAAATCTACTTGTATATCTTAGAAGGAATGCAGATGGATTTTCTATCTGAAAACATTTACAGGAGAGCAGATGGGTACCTACAAGGATGACATCTAACAGTCATTTTTTTAAGATCTGTCATTTTAAAGATGCTGCAAATTCACAGAAGTAGTGAAAGTACTGAAACCCAACATTTACTCTTTGCTCAGCCAGTGATTTCCTGTGTGGTCTGTACAGTGTTTTAAAAATACACAACACAACACCATTACATCATATAATAGCTACTTTATGAATATTTTTGTTAGACTTCCTTTTATTAAATTGCAGATTTAAAAGTACTTGTAAGCAAGGTTGAAATTATGCAACTGTGTAGTGCCCAGTTTCCCACATGAGAAAAAGACCCTTTTTACTAATAAGCATTGTACTACCTTAAAAACATGATTGGAAACTTTGGAAATAAGCGATTTAGGCATCCGGGGAATTTTTTCCTACAATAAATTGCTTCCTCAGTCACTATCTCCTGCTTGATTTACACTATCCTTGTAAACTTAACTTTATGAAGTTTGTGAGCAGATGTGCAAAGGTCAGATTAAATCACCAGTAGATTTTATAATTTTATTTCTTCTTTATTTCCACTTAATCACTAATAGATCACCTAATGTTACTTCCACCAGTCAAAAAGTCTTTTCCAATATATTCTAATATTATTAAACCATCATATATGATCCTCTCAATCACATTAGCCTCACTAAAATGTGAATGCAGCTGTAAGTACAGTCAGACAAGGATCATGATTTATAATGATGGGCTAAGATTAATAGTCCAAACTACCTCTTAGAAAGCACAGAATCAAAAAGGATATTTGTGTCTTGTTTTTTACATTATAAAAAATGAGAGTAAACAAAATCTTATGTTTAATAAAGATCAGAATGTCTGCCCATCTGGAAATATTGCTTGTAGGAACCCTCATACTCTCCCACTATGATACTTACACCACTGTTTTCTCACAAAACAATCTTTGTATTAGAAGGGAAATTATTGTTTTCCAGTAATTGTGATGAATTATGATGATTTAAAAAGTTATTTTCTCAGCTCAGAGAGAGATTCATTAGTGCTAATAAAATACATATCGAGAGATAACCAGCTCCCTGTGATGCTGGCTATGAGTTTAACCGGTTAAAATTTCACAAAATGATGATAAAAATATTAAAACCTGCTGCTTTTCTTTAAAGCATATAACCAATTTGCGATTCTGCTAACATAAAACATCTTAGTGACAGGTCATATGAAAGAGAACAAAAACAAGAAGCCTTCAGGATTCTTAAATATGACTCCTTTGTGTAAAAAATTTTGAGCTACATATACATAAAATTTGTGTTTTAATAAATATTACATACTTATATTACTTATAAATATATTTATAAATCTAAATAATATATATGAAAAAGAGTTGCCTTTAAGAAAAGGGCTGAATACTCTGGAATGTATGATTCTAATTTTTATGAAGGAATCCCAGAAATTTTCAAGATCTAAGAAAAACTAGTTCCATGAAAATAAACAAAAAAACAAGAAAAAATTCACAAAAAACGTATGCACAAAAATCCAAAATAAAATCTCACAGAGTAGATATTAACAGGACTGATTTTTCAGTCCATTTTAGTTTGCCTCCTGAGTTCATTGAAAAAAAATGCTTCTTATCTTGAGCTGAACTATGGTCCCACTAGAAACTAATTTTCAGCAATATTTCTTTTACTAAGTGCTAGTGTTGGTAATATGGAATCTGGCACAAATCAACCAATATTATACACTTTCATTAGTCTCAGGAGGCCCAATCCTGCAAACATGAATGCACACGTGTAACTTTACTCTGGCTAGTAGCTTAATTGACTTATTAATGAGTTAATATGTAAATATATTCATTTAAGCAGCTACAGGATCTGTCCCAGGTTTCCTGACAGTAGTGGCCCCAGACTATGAACCCTGACGTCTGAGAGACACCTCTCCTGCTACAGGGTGTCTAGAACTGAAAAACAATTCATGCACAGAAGCTCAGCTTCTTTTTCCAGCAGCACCACCAGCTGGAGCAGCTAAAGAGATTAGGACCAAATTCTGAAAGCAATTTTCCTGAAGAGAATAATTCAGAACTATCATTGCTGAAATACCTCAATTGTTGCTTGCCCTAACAGTACTTCACAGGAGCTTTTCTGTTTTTGGAGAGCCCGTTACAAGTTCCCCTGAAGATATCAGGCTGGCTTTAAGGAGTCAGTTCTGTAGGGTGTCAGGTCTGCAAACACACCATAGGGGTTTCCTCACTTATTCCCACTTCAAAGAAGCATTAAGAACAATTTCTCTTTATTACAGTTTTTAACTAGATTTCTTCCCCCTGTGATGATTAATTAGGCGTTTGTTACAATTTGCTTTCTTTCCACCTCTAAGAATAAATGTACCCTTCTGCTAATCAGACACAAACAAAATGTTTTGAAAAGTAATCACTTGCTAAAAAAAATGGAAATTGGGCTTCTGTGTTGTGAGGAATGTACACACATAGCACAGTGAAATTTAACACGGGTAAATGATCTGACTACCTCAAAGTGAAGTTTTTGCCTTCCTACAGTGGCCTTTCACCCTGCCCTTTCCTCCAATCTGAGGAGAGCTGATGTTGATGGAACATATAATGGCTCCTTTCCTGTGTAGTAAAGTCAGCAATAAAGCTCAGTAATTAAGGTGACTGGGGAGGCCCAGCCCAGCAGGCTAGTGGTGTGGCGAACACTTTCAGAACTTCAAACAATATCAAAGTCACTGAAAAACGGGCCTAGTTCAGGACTGGTTTGAATTAAGCCTCACTTCCACACGCACTTTTCAAATCCAAGCTCAAACAAGAAAGCCAAGGCCTTCTGGATTTCATTAGAGCCAATTATCTTATCTGTTTCATCTCAGGCCTGACCCTAAGGCTGGCAAACAGCTATTCAGTGCATTTGTGTGGTTGTTTGAGAAAGCCTCCAGCCAGCCAATGGCCTGAGGAACCTCTAATTAAAACACAGTTGCCCCCTGCCTCTGGTGATTAAATATTTTCAAGCTTTTGTAAATAATTTTTCCATTCTTTGCCCCAAGCCTCAGAGGTCCAATACATGCAGTAATTTATTTAGTTTGTCAAAGAATACTGCTGGAAATAAAAACTATAATAGAAACTTAGGAAACCCTTATATCTTGCCTAACTTCTGCAAGTGACATTCTACAAGCTTGCACAACGTGTATACTGTTTCTTATGTAATTAAGCCTTAATAACCTCATTGTGTTTGAAACGATACTGTGTACAACAGGCCCAACATTTTGCTGATAATCATCATGTTTCCTCAGATGTCAACAAGATATGTATGCTCATGGGCTTCATGAGATCTTAGATGCTGCAGATGTGATGCTGAGAGATATCTGTGCTTCTGAGATGGATGGACTCTTCTGAGAGGCTGGATCACATTTCGAAAGCCTGTTTGGGAAGCCTGACTGAGTCCTACCAGTAGCTTACTCTTGGAACGGAAGAACAGCTCCAGAATACAGATCCATGTCACCATGTCCCAAATAAATTCTAGTAATTAAAATCCGCATGAAAGGCATCTGGGCTAGAGGACTTACTCCCTCCTTCTCCCCTTCTCAAACCCTGGGAAGACACTGCCTTTTGTATGAGATCGGAGAACCGGATTCTAGCTTGGTTCTAGCCTTGGTACCACACAGTGCTCCACCTCAAGTCATCCCATGCCCCACATGGGGCCAATGTCACCACCACTGAGCAGGTGTATCTCATGCCACATGCAATGTGATAGGAAGGGGAACAACTTATATCTCCCAAACTAACCTCTTAACTCCTTACATATTACTATTATTCTTAACAACAAGAACAAACACATTTATGTCAGTAAAATGCAATGGAGGTACTGTCATGAACCAAAACCAATCGCATAAAACACTGCACAGAATGAATAAAAAGATGGCTCATGCCTGTGTACTCTGTGGAGACTTGGGGAACCACAGGCAGAATCTGTATATGCCAGAAAAATAGTAGTCTTAGCAATACAGAAATTTAACCACTGTCCAGTTTTGTGTGAGGAGATATAGCAAAATAGAAATGTAATAAAATATTTCAAGGAAGTCAATGAACCAGTCTTGTAGCTGTTTATGAGAATACTCTACAAGTATGAACTTTATCACACGAAAAATCAGAAAACCTGTAGCTGGTATGATATGGAAAATGAAATTCATAAGAGCATTCTGAGAGTGACACTGCAATAATAAACAAAATGGCTGAATCTTAGAAATCACTTTAGGTGGTTGGAATGGTAATGCATTCTGTATTTCAAAGACATGCTACAGAAAGAATCTGCAAAATTTAGACATTGCTGTGTTGTGACTTCCAACAGAGAAGGTCAAAGGTTACACAAGAACTTGCCTGACTGACATACAGAAAAATGGTTTTGCCTATAGAGAGTGGCAGTAGTAGTGGCTTGGGGATAAAAGTTTGGTAAAGTTGAGCTTCAACTAAATGCAGATTTCCTCAATTTGTATATAATAAAGTTATTATAAATTTCATGATGTACAGAGGAAACACACCTGGAATAGAGAAGCCATTGGTCGACAAACAATAACTCAATTTGCATTGTGGACAAAATGCCCTGCAGAAAACCACAAAGTAGGAGAAGATACCAAGACCAAAAGCAGAATGTCATCAAATAACTGAAGAAAGATCAAAGAGGCAAATATTGATTCTTCCAAAAGACAAGTTAAAGGAGATATTCTATGTTCAAATCTGTGTGGAGACCAGGAAGTATCAAGCACAGAAGTCAGGGAAAGATGAATATTCAAGAAAAAGACTATAGGGATAATTAAAAGTGGATGACAGTCTAGGAAAAATGAGAGTAAAATACAGACTCTGAGCTTTGGCTTTAGGAGGAATTTATGTTAAGAATGGTTTCAGAGGAAGACTGAGATGCTCTTTTGAAGGGGACCTAGAATCAGAGGACAAACAGCAATATGTACACTCAATGGTTTTGAGGACAGAGAAGGAGAAAGGAGAGAGGAAGATGGAGAGCTTAGCAGTACTTTTTCTTTACAATGGATAATGATTGTATTACAAGAGACAAGAGCATGGACATGACAAGGGACAATTCCCCTCTCTTGTGAGGGGAATGAGAGGTTAAATAGACAAACAAGGGAAGAGAAAAGCTTATTTCCCAGGTAGATCAGAAGATGAAAGAGCATGAGGGACTGGTAACAAGCAAAAGCGTTTTGGGAAAACTCAGATGCTTCGGAGTATCTGAGAAAAACAGATGAGGAACAACTTTGTGATCAGAGGCATATGGCAGAATTGTGGGAAGAAAAGGGATGTTACAGATGCTATGGAGAACTTGATGAATGATCAAATTATGACTCCAAGAAAGAAATATGAAAGTGGGAAGAAGGGTGGAGGAGAGGAAAAGAGAGTATTAGTGATCTTGGAAAATCATTTATACTGCTTGGTACTATTAGAAACGTATTTCCAATCCTTGGATCTTTCTGATCTTTTCCGATCTTTTCTGATCTGCCACATTCCAATCCAAAATTTCCTTTGTAAGATGACAAAAGACAGCATAAAAAATTATGGGTTTGTTCAGCATGTTTTTACTGAATTTAACACAGAACAAATCAAAACTGACTGAAGAACACTCATCTATGTCAGAGTTTTAGTTTCAGGGGCAGTTAATACTTAGCAGTGGCCCATCTGGTGGAACAGAATGAGAATGAAATCACTGCATTCTTGACTAGTTTGGAAATTAAAGGGTCTTCAACTATTACAAACTCTGCATTTCTTTTGCTGTGTTTGCAGTTTCTAACAAAAATTACACCGAAAATGATGAGCAAGTTTTTGAAATTTTTTGTGGTTAATTATTAGGCAAAATGATCAGATATTAAATTATAATTTTCTGATCCAGAGGGAATCAATTTCCAGAGAGAGTTCATTACATAGAAAGAGAAGCATATATTAATGAAGCATGAGGAATGAAAAATCCCTGTGACAGGAACTGAAGCACATTCTGAGATTTAACAGTATATTCTTAGAAATACATTCTTAATCTGTAAACACCTTCATTGGAGAGGTAGGAAGATTAGACTGGATAAGGTGGTAATTAGCCCCCACTCTGTTATTAGCCTAGTAAGTCAGAACTAGAACACTAACTTTTTCAAGAAATGTACTTATTTTACTAAAACAATCTTTTTGTATATTTGCATCTCCTTGATATTTTTCAGAGGTAGACTTCTTTTAAGCAGGAGGGGAAAAAAACCCCAAAAAAACAAACCACCAAAACATTCCAAATAATCTGACAAAAAAGGCATACATTTCAGATGTGATGAGGTCAGGGTCATTCCCCTGATTTTTAGGAATGGAGGACAAGAAACTGTCTTCACTCTTTCACAGTATGACAGAATCATCAGGTTGGAAGAGAACTTCAAGACCAGCTTGTCCAACCTTCATCCCCACAACACCATAACTACCCCTAAACCATATCCCCAAGTGCCACATCCAGACACCTCCTGAACACTTCCAGAGACAGTGACTCTACCATCTCCCTGGGCAAATTATTCCAAAGCCAAACCACTAATTAAGTGATTTTTCCCCCTAATCTCTAATCTGAACCTCCCCTGGTGCAATTTAAGGCCAAATCCAATCCCAAAGCATTTGGATTTTTCACTTAAAATTTTCTAGCTTCCTAGAGTGATGTCCTCACCAAGAGGTTAGACATGAACACTGTCTAGCACATAAAACACATAAAAGGGTTTGAAACACAAACACTTAGTTGTTTTCTTGGAAACTTCCAATAGTTTTGGTTTTGTTCCAGTGTAGAAGAAAATCACATGTCATAACCACGGACAGTTGTTGCTTACTGGAAGCACTGTCTTTAGTCATCTCTAGTAATGCACTGCCTGCACAGGAAGGACACAGCACCAGAGTCCAGTCCACTTACTGACAGCAAGACAAAGAACCAAATAAGCTGCATTACCCCTTCAGCCCTCCTCCTTCTATCTTCTGATAAGCATGTACACTCCTACAGGCATGACAGAGGAGAAATGCATCCCAAACACAGATATTTTCAACCTGGCTTATCCTGTGCTGTAATTTGTTTGCTTTCATTTTCCATTTTTTTTTTATAAATTAATAATCTCGGTAACTTTATTTTAACAGCTGATATAAATGTCACTGGAAGGCTTGTGGTAGGTAAGCATATGAATCAGCTAATAAGATCCTTCAAAAGTTTATTTTGTTTCAAGGCATAACAAGTCATGAAACTGCTTGCATATAATATTAAAGATTTGACTGCTTAATTAGGTTAAATGTAGTCACAGTACTTAAGATAAAATCCTGCCACATTTACTCAGTAAAAAGCCTCTGATTTCACAAACTCTTTTAACAATGATTTTTGCAAGAAGCTGCTATTTTGTATAAGTAACAGCTCTGTATCTTAGCTATGAATTATAGTGTTGTGCACAACTGCATAAACAGATCTGCATAAACTATATGACAACAAATGATCAATTTCCTTCTAAATCCTAACCCTAGTATATGTGATCACAGGACAAAGACTCCACTTTGCCTGAATAAAAATATACACAATGCTAAGTCACTCTACAACTAAGCATTTTTCTTACACTGTTGTAAAATTAATGTTTCAGAGTTTGATGTCTGATAGATTCCCTCAACTGGGTAATGACTTACTATCCAAGAAGCTGCACTGATTTAATAGATTACTGATGACCCAAGTAGAACTGCTAATACCACATACCTGAACATATTCATTAGACATCTATTTTTGAGGCATTTATGTTTTCATACTTTCAAACATCTCTCCACAGGATTAAAGGCTGACTTCAAAAAGTAATGAAATACTTGGAGTTAGGGCTCCAACAATATCCAGTAACAAGAATCCTCACAAGATCTTGCAGCACTGAGCACAGTGCTATTCAGCATGTCACAATTTTAAAATCTGGCTCTTGCCAGATGTTTCTATTTTTCTTCAGAATTACTGCTGCTTTATTTTCTAGAATATTTTTTCTATGAAAAATGCCTATTCTTTTTATTCAATTATTGTATAGGTAAAATGTATAGTGTAAAGACACACAAAACGATTAGGATAAAAAATGTATCTCCAAGGAATTATTTGTGCAAAAGCATGGGAACATCTATAAGCACAGACATGCCCTGGAGGTACTCACACAAACTAACACTGAGACACAGGTGCTTGAGCACACCACAACCTCACAATACTTCTTTGCAATCCCGCTTAGATTTGAAAGCAACACAATAAAAACTCCCATTTCTTTTTCTTCTCTAAGTATTAAAAGAAGAGTAGTGGAGGTCTCATTAGCTAAGCTAGCTAAAGAAAGCATAAGTAAGAACTGCGTAGCTGAAAGGCCTCTGTTTCTGCTGTTCTTGAAACAACACTTCTGTCTGATTCTGGATAATGGGCTTTTAATAAAAATATCCACCAAAGGAAAACAATTAAACAATACATAAAGCACCAGGGTGCAATCTAGTGGTTCTGTTACAGTCTGGAGCTGTTCCAGCAGAGAACATGTGGATATTTTTTACAGGCTGCAGTGTAGTTCTCAAAAGTTATTATAAAGCAACAAAATTTAAATTGGGACTGGACATCTATACAATCAGTCAGTGTTGCTGTAGGACTTTTAATTCTGACCTGAAATTTATTTTCATGTAAAGACCACGGATATTTTGACTTTTAGGGTAAAAGCATCTTCTCCACCCTTGTTGATGTTTAATTTCTTCCAGGATGTTTTTGGTGATTTTTCTTAATTTTTCCATCAAATATTTGATAATATGGCAATTCTTTATCCATGCACCTCTATTCTTTCATCTTTCCAGCTTAACAAAAAATGGAAAAGAGTTCAGATACTTTCCAGTACTTTGAAACTACAGACCATGTATGGCTTTGGGTTTTAATCAAATAGTTTTTAACCTGAAGCACATAAACCTGACACATGCCATATTTTATTATCCTTTCTCCTCCACCCCCTACTCTGCCGTGTCAATAAAAGAAACGGTGCATCTGTAGAAAAGTAAGCCAATACTAATTAATTTCTGTAATGAACGGTTTCACTTTTGTAGTTCCAGTGAATTAAAGGAGCACCATATACAGTTTTAAAAATCCTGGTACAGTAAAGGTGAAAATTTAGGGTATTTCAGTCAGAAGAAGTTAGATTTTCCAAATAAAAGTAAAGAAGTAGGAAGAACAAGAGGTTGCAGGTTATAAACACTGTTGCCAGTTTTAGTTTTATGGTGAACTTTGAAGTATAACAAAATGCTGAAAAGCTGTTTATACCACTGTTTCAAATGCTTTTAACTCTGCTTCTCCATTTCCCAAAGACTCAAAGCTCAAAACATTAGTCAAGAAAAAAAAACCATGAAAATTTACCATTGTTACAAAAGCTTCGTTATCACACTCAAAAAAGTATTCTAAAGTCACAGATCATCAGGACTATAGAATGTTTACATATGAAACTTATACTCAAAGCAGATTTAAAACATATTCCAAGACTTCTACCTTCTTCAAACTTCAAAAGAAACTGCTCAGGCACTCCTAAGTTATCTTTCTATAGCTGTTTGTTACATCTTTATTTTCTATGGAAGAAGAGAAAAGAGAGACATCTCTGGTTGAAATGAGCATCTTTTAAAGACACGTGATAGAAGTGAAAACGTCAGAAATTAAATTATTGAAAATGCAACTTATAACTGCAGAATGCTATGGGTATCTGCAAGCAAACTATATACATCCATACAGAAACTATTGTTGAGATTTCCTAGAGCTTCCATGACTGTGTTCTGTTCAGCCACATTTTTCTTCCTAAACTCTTTGCCCTTGACAATGCAGAAGGACTATGGATACCTAGCAGCCTCAATAATGTCCACCTGCATTTGGGTAAATCATTACCTGCCTGTCATATGTGACTCAGAGGTTCTGCCTTCTTCTATACACAGTAAAATACTGAATGTATTTCTGCCAACAAATAGATAAGAGAAATAACTATAGTTGAGAGAACCTTTAGCAGTTATTACAAAGCAGTATATTCAGAAATAAATAATTAGTTTCCATTAGTAAAGATAAGGATGGCATTTTGCTAGTCGGAGGCTATTGTGAACAGAGTTCACTGATAACACAATAGGTTAAAGTTCTGAAGATGTTACTGGAGTTTACGTCTCTTTCTTTCATTGGCTCATGAGGCTGAGTAACTAACTTGTTTTATTTTTCAACTCCTCCCTGTTTTTGTCTTTTTTACCTCCTTGAAGAGATATCTAACATTATCAAACATTTGAGTCAGAAACTTAGTCTTACAGTAGTTTTTAGACCTCATCTTGTATAATAATATAGCCTCGGCAGCAGCCTCTGGAAATTAAAGTCATAAAAAATTAATAGATATTGAGTTACGGGTATTAAGAATCACTGTTTAAAAGAATTTTATACTCAAACTCTACTCTTGGTCGAATTCATTAAACATCACAATACAGCACTGTACTACGACTCACTTTCAATAGGTACATCTAGGCAAAAATGTTGATTCTTGTTTTCTACATTCTTTTTGTTATGTTCATCAGAAACCAAGGTTTCTACTCAGAAAGTTATACAACATTGCAGAGCAGTGATGCCAAGGACAGCCATAATAATATTCAAAATAATATAAATCGATGGTTCGCCCTCATGTGGTGTATTTAGCTCATTTCCAGAAAATAGCCAAGCCTCAGCAATGAACAATTAAAGTGATTTGGCAACTGGATACATTTCCAAATGAAGAGAAGTTGAAAAAGACCAGAAATATTGTATTTTGAGAGAAGAAAAATAGGAAAGGACATGACACAGATCATACAAATGTATTTAAAATAATAAATGTGGATAGGCAAGAATGTGAGTTTCATCAACATGTTATACATAAACAAATGGACATTTAATGAAAGTGGAAGACTAGTGATTTGAGCTAAAACAAAGAATTTCTGTTTTTCAGACACACATACTTAAGACCATGACATTTAATACCAACAGGATAAATGAAAATTCTTAAAGTTACCTCAAATTCCTTAGTTGACAAAAGATTTTAAAAGTACAATTTACAGAAAATTAAATAATAAATGAAAATACATGCTATGTATAATTCTGTTAAAAAACCATAAAGCATATATAGCAATATAGTGCTCTTAATGATTATGAGTTAAATTCTAATGTAAACAGTAAAGAAAAACTACAGTCAATACCAATGCTGAAACAGAGTTAACGAGGACAATATATATGAAAACATCAAAAGAACTTTTACAAAGTTTTTCATTTGAAATGTCAAATTTAAATGTCATGAGATCTGGAAATGCAAAAATACAGGAAAAAAAATTGTATACCTCAATGCAATGTTTCAAATGAACTTAACTGTGCCCTGTATGGCCACAAGATGACAAGGAATATTTTTGTTAATATTTTTGAGCACAAACTAGGGTACAGACAGTTTTAAGCATATTTATTTTCTCCCAAAACAAGCACTAAGAACTGCAAGATGGATGAAGATTTTCTGTACACCTTTGTTTTCTTTCATTTTTACATTTTAACACATGTAATTTTAACCATTATTTTAATTTTGAACTTTAAAATTATATTTTGCGGTAATTACAAATATATTTTAAATTAAATCATGGATCCTTAACTCTACCTTATTGCCACCTATTTCTTTTGAATTTTCTCCCCTTCTTAAATTAAAATCAAACACGTGACTGCTAAAAGATAATATTATCATGAGCTATTTCTAATCATTCCAAGAATCACACACACACACATGTTTCATTTTATGCAAGCTTTTATGGTCAGATTCATTAATATGCTGTGGCTGTTTTATGCTACTCTGGAGTAGTGTAAAGCAGCCAGAGCATACTGGCTGGTTCAGTTAAATTTAAAACTCCTTTGTTCGATAAAAGCAGTGCAAAGCAGTTGGAAGGCACAGCCCAGTTTCCTTGTGTCTCTTGCTTCTCCTTCCCTCTTCTGAACACTCTCATTTGTTTCCACTGCCTCCTGCATCTTCTGTATTCCACTCTACAGAAACACATCTCTCCTGTCCCCTGCAAACTCCAAGTACACACATAGATATATGTGCATGTACAACACAGACCTGAGCCTCTTTCTGCCGCCTGCTTTACTGAGCACATCTGGTGTAATGCGGAGCTTATGAAAATAATTATTTGAACATTACTAGTCAACCATTGCTCTTTTTTTTTTTTTCTAGAACTGTTGGCAGAAGAGAGTGGATTACATCCTCATAAACTCAAGTGTAAAATCATCCTCTTAGAAAACAGCCACCATCTCCTTTGGCTTTCAAAGAGATTAAAGCAAGTTTAACCTGAATAGGTGGAAGTAAATGATGAAACAAATTCTCTAGAGGGATACTTCAGAGCTTAAAAATAATGGGAAAGAGCTGTGCATTTTTGTTATCTTAGGAGAAAAGAAGAGATGCTTGTCCTTTAGAAAAATGTCATTATTTCAAGGATTTTTGTAGCTAGGCCAGTTCCTTAACTATGGTAAACATCAAAAAACACTTTTCCGGCAAAATGAAATAGCATAGTGATTTGATTACTGCAGTTATTTTCCATTCTACAGAAATTTCTCTATCCTACATTTTCTACTACCTCTTTCTAGTTAACACAAGCAAACCTATTTTCTTAGCGGAAATAAGAAAGAAATGAAAACATCCTTTAAAAAAGAATGAGCAGTCTTCATCTTCAAATTGACTAAAGCCACTTAAATTTGATTTTGCAATAGAGTTAGTTCAAAAATATATAAAATTTTCATTTAGCACTGAAATCAAAATGGCAGACACAAACCAGCACTGTAATTTTTCCTGTTTCCCACTACAGTCCCAGTGCAGCCATTCACTCAGCACACCTTTGAAGTGATCACTCTGTGTTCAAATTTTTTCTGCATTTTTACACATGAAAGTTTTTTTTTTCCTTAAGAAATAGAAATATTTTCTCAAAGAGTTTGGAGGAAGAGTGAGGGGGAATATTATTCAGTCCTAAAAAGATTTACATATAATAGATTTATCTAGTTATTTATGCAGTGGGAAATAGCTAGTATTCTGCTACCAACATGTGTGTACATATATATACACATATATATGTGTGTGTGTGTGTGTGTAAATGCTTCTGTAAATATATATTATGACCTAAAAAAAATGTACCTGGCATCAAGTACATCGCCATATATAATACCTGGTTATAAGCTGAACTCTAGAGACAGAAAAAAAGCCTTGGTCTCTTTTTCTGTGGACATTATCATTCAGAAGGATCTCTGCTGTGAAATTTGACAGTCAATCAAGCAGTAACGAGCTACCTAGTGTCGAGACTGGTGACACTTCAAATATGTGCTTGGCGCAATTCTAGGATGAAATTAGGGCTCTGCTGGTGAGGAAGTGAAAGCTATGTGCACCCCCTGGGGAGTTTTAGATTATTTTAAAGCAAATTTCTCAGTTCCTAAGATCCCAAAGAATTAGGCTCTGAAGCCAGCCAATAAGCTGGAAGCCTTGGCTTCTCTCCAAACAGGCTCCACCCATCTGCAAACTCATTTATACCTTGGTTATGGTGGAGATGATCTTCACCAGAATCCACTCCTGCCTTCACTAGGGAATGAATACTGCCCAACCTCCCTGTCTACTGGTAGGTATAAAGAGAAAATCTCTCAATTTTTCCCTTATTTTTCTCTTAAGATTGAAGATGTTCAAAATTTTCTTCACACCTTAGTTTGGACCTTCTCTGTAAGTCTGTCTATAAAAAGCATGTAATATAATATAAAAAACCAAATCACATTTTTCTATCTCTGAAACTCACTTATTTTCTTAAAAACTGACTTAAGAAACTCCAGAACCAGCTGATTTGTTGGGAGAGCATGGCAATTCTTCTATTGATTTTCTGGACTTTTCTGGACACTTGCCAGTCTGCTTTCTCATAATTCTGTTCTGGCCACACTGAGAACTGAGGCTACACCATGTGTGATATTTTGGATAATAGCAAGGATAGATTCTGGCCCATGGATAAAGTGTTTCTTTACTAGGAGCTGTAAAATTTACGTACCACTCAGGCCTGATCTACAGAAACAGCTACCTGGTCTACTCAGTAATTCACAAATTTTTGTATCCACCCTTCTAAGTTCCATGCTATTTGCTTCAATGATCCCCATTCAAAACTGTCATACCAGTCATACTAAATCCATGTCATCAAGACCTAGAGAGGGCACAAAGACTGTGATCAGGTCAAAAGGGGCTGAGAGTGTAGGGAAACATTTCCTGTTGTTGCTTGGAGAAAAACAATCACATTCATTACAACATTAATCACAATGTTAAATGGATGCATTTAAAATAGCAACATAAATTTTTTTCACCAGCAATTTTTCAAAAGGAGATTCTAAACTTAAATTTGAATTTATTTGCCTTTAAAAAATAATACATTAAATATACGGCTGTATATGAATAGTCAGTGTGTAGTAAGTTACATGAATTTTATTTTCTGGAATAGTTCTGCTTTGCTTAGGAACAGACACTGAAATTCCCTCTAACTCTGAAGCAGAGTAATAGGCATAGCAGCAATACTAGCTGTTCCAAACAATTTACTAGTGTGCCTTAAAATAGAACTGTGAAATACATATTGGTAAATGCACTATTAAGCCCAGGTATTTGTCATCAGGATAGCAGGGGTACCAATTATGGTTACAGTCTCAGTATGTGAGTCTTCTGTTGAATAAAGTGGGACCACCATTCTCTGCATCATTAGATGGTCACATTACCTATATCATTAGTGGGATGGTTTGAATCCAAACCAAGAATGTTGGGCTGGAATTACCAGATATATTAGTATCAGACACTAATACCTGTGATTTGAACCATCCAGTTCCTTAACTTACGTAAAAATCTCATGGAAGTATAGGAAATATCTTGGAAAGAGCTTGAGGCACTACTGAGTGTAGAACATTTGGAGCCTGCCACATACAATTTGTTTAGACTCTTTTTAAATATAGACAAATGTAAACAAAATTAAAACTTTTTCCACCATTACAGTGGGATATTGTGAATGTGTCTGACTAGTGCTTAGATGGATTTCAGGTGTGTTGTTTATTAGAAACTCTGCATATTATTTCATGGGCTGCACAGAAGTTCTTTAGGAAAAAAAAAAAAAAAACAAACAAAAAAAACCCCAAAAACCACACACATAAAACCCCCAGCAAACAACACAACAGTTTTGTGGGGTTTTGTGGCATATTTTCAATAGAGTGTAGTCAAAAACTGAATAAGGTAATTACACTACTTCAAACTAAATGTCTTGAAAGAGATTAGAGATACACGTTGGTTTTCTCATTGCCTTTCTTGCATATCATTCTCCTTTCCAGAGGTGTAGCTTTTGCCCAAATTTGAAAGAGGAACTCTTCACCTTCCCGAAACTTCACTAAACCCTTCCACTGGATGGATTCACAGTGAAAGGAAATGGTGTATGTAAGACAGGACACTGAAACTCTAAAAGAAGGTGTTCTGAACTGTTCTTATCTCCTCTGGTCTCATGAAAATTAGACTGAATAGATTATGAAGCATCATTTATAAAGGAATAAAATTTCATTTATGGATGAGCTACTGAGAATATTCATTATGAGTGAGCAAAGAGAAATACAGCATGCAACATTTCCTATCATTCTTATTGCAGTATGTCAAAATTCTTTACTTTTAATTGAATAGCACTTTACTGCAATTTGTACAAAAAAAACCTAATGGCCAAATCTGTGAGCGTCATAATGAGTCTTTTAAGTGAATGAAGAGCACTGGATTTGGATCATACTTCATATTGCTTTCTGTCTGCTCTACTGGCATGTAACTGCAATCAATGTAAACGTGAACAATAATTTTCTTCTGCCTGGTATAAATACTTACATTTAAATTTTATAGGCAGAGAAATAAGCAAGCTCAAAGTAATTATACTGGCATGCATAATAATGAAAACACAAGTGACCAATTAAATAATTAGAATTTTTTGGTTTTGATTCTGCATGGATGATCACAACTATTAAAATATCCATTTTTTAATTTACTAAACTCTCATATACTGGGATGCCAGGATCAATTCAGTTTCACCATGGATTATTCTCCTGCCTTTCAATATTACATTAGCTCCTATTATTTGCTTTTGTTCTACAAACAGTTTTCAAAGCTCTAAATGGTACCAACCTGAATGCTGTGAGATACTCAACATCACCCATAGGAGGATCCAAGCCACCTGTCCAAGCAATATTTATGTTATACCCTTCTCCAGCAAAAATTCCAACCTGAATAAAGTGCCAAAAAGAGAGAAAAAGAGGAAAAAAGGAGGAGGAAAAGAGAGAGGGAAAGGGGAGAAGAAAAAAATTCTCAAATGTGCTTTAGAAACAAACATCAAACAACATGTCAGATCAGCCTTGTTTGACAAGGACTGCTCTGGGTTATGCACTTGTTCTCCACTGGTCCCCTGCTCCCAGTGGACAATTTGGTAATCTGGTGTAATTTAAAGAACCAGAGAAGGACAAGAAAATTAGGGGTAATCATGCAACGCAATTACCTGAAAGATACAAATAAAAATGGGGCTCTAAAGAAATAAACCTAACCTCATTTGGGGCTCCACTGCCGGGGAAGAAGTTGCCTTCATCATAGCGATGGAGGGAAACATACAGGATGCTGGGGTCAGCATAAAAAGCCTGCTGTGTACCGTTGCCATGGTGAACATCCTAAAGGAGAAAGAAAACAGATGACAAATGTAATAATGTCCAACTCAGAGTAGAGAGCTCAGTTCTGCTTTCTTTTACACCCCCCTCCTCTCTCTCTCAGTTTCTCTCCCTCTCCCTTGCCCTTCTTTTGTCTTTTCCTTTCCCCCTCCCTCCACCACCCCATACTTCCTGAACTTTCAGGCAAATTACTCTTTAATGCACTCATTTTTTAAACTGGCTTCTAAAAATCAGGAAACCATAGCGAGCATGCCCTGGAGACTCCAGATGAGCAGTCATTGAGAAATCCCAGTCCTTTTGTACAATTAGATATTTATACACCGGCTCTTTGTACTCTTTGCCTCAGTGATGGAATCTAGCATCCTGTTTTATGGAGGAATTTTATGACTTATTAACTGCCAACAGTTCATAACCCCTCAGGCTTAATTAACTAGCCTCATTGGCCTCTGAAGAAAGACTAATGTTTAAACTACAAACTAGTATTTTGCAGAAGGATCTATGGTTTACAGAGCTTTTTCACAATTCTTGACAGAACACTAAACATAAGAGTATTCATTGATTTGCCAAGTTCCACTATTGAGGTCAAAGGCTCTGCGACCAGCTGAGTAAATTGGCTTTCTTGAAACATTCAGTTCAGTTCAGTCCCTCAGCAGTTAGATCCACATCAAAAGAGATGCCAGATGCAGAAAGGACTTCATACTTCATTTTTGCAAAATCATGACGGCAACAGTTGAAGACATAGGAATATGATCTCATTAGCTATTAAATCATCTGGCAGATAGGATGGTGCCTTCCACAATCAAGGAGTGACCTTGACCAGTCTCCATATTTCAAACATTATATAATGACAGTGAATAAAATTCTGTCATTAAATAAAATGCTGACAAAGAAATGCTGGCAGTATATCTATATAACAAAGGCTGATGATGCAGACATTTCCTTTTTTTTTTTAGTTTGTTTTCACAGTTCACTACTATTCTATGTGGTTAGACACACAAGAATTTTGCAAGTGAATATGGAAAATCCACTTGCCTTTCAGTAAAAGAAAAGTAAAAAAAAAACCCAAAAAACACAAAACCAAAAATGTTTCTTCAGTGGCATTTCTAAGAACCTTAAAAGTTATAGATATTATTTATTTTCCTCCTTTAAACCATCCCGTTGAAATTTCTGATTGAGCAAATTAAGGGGGACAAAGTATGCTGAATGACAACACTGTCACTTTCATCCAGTATGTATGTATTTTACAAATGTTATGAGGTCTAAACCCAATTCTGTGTCTTTGAAACAGAAGTCACATTCTCCTCACTATGCCTAGACTCCAGGAAGGCTCAAGTCCTACCTCAAGGTGTGCACTGCCAATAGCAGAGCAAGCACTGAACATTGCTTGTCCTCCTTGCCAGCTGAAGCAGCCCATGAGTTTCACCCACATTGTTCAGAACTCTCTACATTGATTGAGTCCTACTTGTACTGCCTTTTGCTTGACTTGGACCTCCTGTGGGACCTCTCTAGGGTAGTATTATAAGAGTTTATTTTCTTTTCTATGTTGAAAGTACTTGAAACAATATGGGGATGGAGTTACAGCCCAATTGTGACTTAATGCCAAGGTTAAATGTAACACATGATATGTGCAAAGAGAACACACCAGTATGAGGCTGTTGAAGGCAGCCAGTGTAGTGTTAGATGGCTCTGACTGGAAAATGAAGTAAAATCTTGCGTGCAGACTAATCCCAGAATCCCATTCAGTCTTCAGCTCTGATAAAGTTAATTGGTTTACTTCAAAAGACACTCAAATCCTGCTAGTATAAATGCAAGTATGGATGATCCTAGAAGGAGGATTTCAACAACCTGACAAGCTGTGCTGGGCACATAGATAGATCTGCAGGGACACAGTAGGATTTCACTTTGTTATTTTAACTAGTCTTTCTTCTCCATACATATTTTGGGCTTTGATATATTCTTGCTGTAACAGTTTCCAAAACAGAAGAAAAAATATTAAATGGGCATAGAGATATCTTTTTCCATAATTACTTTTTTTTTAATTATTCAAATCTCAAAGTTAGCTTTCTTGTCTAAACTTTGATTCCACTAAGAGCTCTTTTTTGAAGAGCAGCAAATTCTCTGATAGCCAAAGGAATGTGTTCTTTAAGACTGTGGATGTTAGCATGTGGGAAATGAGTTCATATTCTGCCCTTAGTAGATCAAATGTATTCAGGGTATATAAGTCAGTTCAAAACCAGAGATTTATGCAAATAGTGGAATGAGGAAAAAATTCTATCAGATAGGTCTTTTATTTAACTGTAGAAATAGATGAAGAAAAGATGGACAATTAAAAATTTAAGAATTTATATATGAAGACACGTAGCAGCTATGAAGACTATATTTAATTTGTAACTAGAGTGCACTTTAGTGTGTGGGATTGAATATTACTTTTTAATATTTATATTGTAGTAGCATGTATAGCTGCCAACTTGCATGGTGTCCTGCTGTGCTAGTCACTATCAAAATATAGTCTTAAAGGTTAATTTCAAGTCTAACATCTGTAATTCCATTCTTCTTCCCAAAATTCTGTTGGTGGGAATAAAGACATCACTATTAGCTTGTTCATTCATTCAGTTTGGCCTGTGATTTATCCTTAGTTTGCATGCATAACTTTCTTATGAATATGAATTTTTGTACATCATTGCTCTGACCATGGTGCAGAGAGGGACTGGACTGCAACTGCTCCAGGAATGAAGTAATCTGTGTCAGCCATACATTTCTTCCTTTTAACCTGCTGAATTATTATGGTCAATGGGACAGTTGGCAGAAAGGCTATGTACTTTCTGGGGTAAAGATAGGCAACTTCACAAGTAATCATTTGCACAGGTAATGATTTGCACATTTAACCTTGCCTTCAAAAACTGAAGCTGAATTTCTAAGTGCTTATTGGCTAAGTATGTCAAATGGAAGCATTTTCTTTTCCCAACAAGGCAAGTTAACATTTACAGGCAAAAAGCCTTTAAAATATTCACAAACTTTGAGTAGGCTTTTCCTATTAAAAAATGAGAATAAACAGAGAGTTCACTTTTGGCCAGAGTTTACAGCGATGAATTGAAAGATTCAAGTCAGCAAACAGACATTACATACAATAGAAGTGAATTTTTCAGAAATAATAGTATATGGCAGTTTATAATTATGTTTCTAAATGACAGTAGAACAATCTGAGAAATATTTGAAGAGCATTCTAAGAATATTTAATCTACACATATATTTATTCTGCCACTCATTTTTCACTTACCATTCCTTCTCCCACACTCCCCCTCTCTCTGCTTCTCTTCAACAGTCAGCACGCATGTTTAACTGAACAAAAGTGCTAGATGGTAAGGCCATGACTCCACAATAAGATTTAATTATGAGTGCAGATATGAACAAGATTTAGACTATTAAGCTCTGCACTTCAAAAACCCTTTAACATATTTTGTCTTTAAATCTTTTATCACCTGCAAAAATTAATTAAGTGCAGATGTAACAGGTTAGGTTTTGATGCCAGGGTTCATTTCCCGTCTATGCTTTGTCAGACACCCTATTACACCTCGTCATGAACTGTAGGAAAACAAAAATGGTGCTCATAAATCAGCATTCAACTTTCCTTGGGCTGTGCATTGGTCTGATCCTTTAAGTGCAAGGCAGAGCTCCAATTCATTATTCATGAAAATAATATAGCCAACATGCCAAATGTCATCTGCATTTAAATAATCCATTTGTTAAATGTATTAAGTGTTGTGTAAGAATGCCTTCTATTAAAATACAAGACTAATCCGATGAAGTGGATTTTTAATCACATAGCTTTCCTTCAGGGAACCACCAAAACCTGGCATACATGACTAGAAAACTTCTTGGGGGAAATGACCTTTGATATTGTTAAACACACCTCGATTTGTTTAATAATATCAAAGTTACACAACAAGTCAAATCATTGCGAACTGGGGAAAGTGGTCAATTTTGTCACCAATGCAACATTCTTTAAAGAATATCTGACTACTTAAAGTTTCTATTCTGCAGGGAAAAGTAAACTTGGGTTCTGTAGGGTTATTTTAACAGTGGAAGTATCAATTCATTTAAGGACCATAAAAGTTGCCCTGATCTGTGCCTTCTTCTCATTAAATTGCAGTTAACACCATTAAAGTGAAACATAGATGTTTATAGCTTCAGTACTGCCATCCTGGCTTTAATGAGTTCCAAAAATCAGAGGAAATGCACACCTTTATTACTTGTAGGTATTAAAAGCAGGAAAAGTCGGACTTTAATAAATACGAATTCATTATCTTTCATCTAGATGCACTGCAAGCGTGATGCTTGCCAAGAATACATACCAGATCTACAATCAATATCTTGCCTATATTTAGCTTGTCTCTCAAGTATTTGGCAGTAATTGCAATCGAATTAAAAAAGCAGAACCCCCTGTGGAATAGAGAAGAACAGAAATAAGAAAGAAAATCAGTCAGGAAAACAGCTATAAATAATGTTCAGAGCATTTAAAAAAACGCTATATGATCTCTGAGGCCATAAATCTGCTTCTGGGAGTACCTAGAAAGCCTTTTCAGTCATCTGTTAACAATTACAGTTCTTCAGAGACATGCACAATGCAGGTGATTGCCAGTAACCTTAGTGCTCCAAGATGGGCAATATTCCCTGGTACTTACATGGCTGTTGATTCTTCAGCATGATGGCCTGGGGGCCTTACAACAGCAAAGCCATTCTGTAAGAACAAGATAGGTTTTCAATTATCAGCTTAAAAAAATACTCAACTTAGAGCAAAAGAGAGCAGCAGGCAGATGGGATTGAAATCTATTAGAGCCTCCTGAGCACTTTTTCTATCCAATCACCCTTTCATAGTACTGCCAGAAATAATACAGTTGAGAACAGTGGCAAATAAACTCTTATACATGCACACATGCGCATACATACATACACACAACATGATCTAAAGAGGAAGAAAAAGGCAGGATGAGAAAGCCCTGTTATGAATTCTGCTGTTTAGATTCACATTTAAAATGAAGGTCATCTAAGATCATGTAATCTTAATTTGCTTCAGTTTGAGATGCTTCAATATAAAAGTATCTTAAGGTATACGCTTTACATGATTAGCCATTGTCAACCTTACCTCTGTATAGACTAAATGATAAAATCAGACACACACACATAATTTCTAACAGTAGAAAAAGGATGACAATGAACATCCCATATTTCTGCAAACCATAAATTACACTTGGGAACCTGCCATGCTCACAAGATCATAGATTCCTCTGGAACTGTATATACATTTTATAAAGTAGACCACTAGGATCAGTGATGACCAAGGAATTTTGTGCCTCTGGAGTCACTGAAGATAAAAGAAAAATGGAATTTTCATCTTTCCAGTGTGGGTATGGTAAAGGGAAAATGTAGAAGTGCTGGCAAGGTAGCTCTATTTAGACAATCAGATTATATATTCAAGAAGCAGCGTCTCATAAGGTTATGTATCAAATCAAATTTCTCTTACAACAGTTAGATTCAGGAGAAACAACTCTGCTTCATAGTATTTCCTCTTTATTTAAACTACTCAGGATGGCTCTTCTATTCAGCTATATATATGCCATCACACTAATGACAATTACTATATACATAAAAATAAGAAATTATAATCTGTACATGAGATATCTGCCCAACCTGTATTTTCACACAGTCTCATACAAATACTTGATGTGTATGTATGCCTGCATGACCAAGCATTGTATTTTCAGAGAGGAGGGGACGGGAAGAAAAAGGTTGGAAAAATTCTGTATAGCATTAAAGTATTCCAGTTCAATGTACTAAAACTTGATAAATGTAAATGTTTCAGCCTTCTCTTACCTGAAAAAAACATAACAATTATTAAACTTTCACTCACATTGGTGTAAATACAGAGGAACATTGCACTTAATAGTTACATTGGTTCCTGTGAGATCTGTTTATTTACAATCGTATGAATGTGTGGTTTGTGTGTACCTGTGGAATTGTCTGCCTATGTTGCTTCACTGGCATTTATTTATAAAGAAATACTACCATGTTGTCTCATTTAATTTGCTGCTAGATGTAATCCAAGCAGACAGCTCCAAAGTTTTGTGGAGCATGGCCAAGGTTCTACCAGAGTACAGTAAACTTAAATTATAATACCAAAGAAAGTGCATGTGTAGCAGTGGTTCTTCTGGCCACCATTTAAAGAATCTGAGGGATTTGACATCATTACTTATATTACACTGTATCCACATTAAAAATACAAATCCAAACAAACAAAACACAACAACCCAACAATTAAAGGCACAAAAATTATATATGTTAGTATTCGTGCAGTCATTCCTGGAGATGGGACATAAATTGCCTACAGATCAAGCACACCAAAAAAAAAAAAAAAAAAAAAAAAAAAAAAAAAAAAAAAAAAAAAGAAAGAAAAAAAATGGCATTGTGGACGGCACTAATTTGCAGAACTTAAACCAGATTTAGAGTCTCAGCTAAAACTGTATCCTCTATCCTTTGGTTTTTTAACATCTCCTTCTCACAAAAAATACTACTTAGAGAAGAATTTGGCAAAGAACTCTTTTGTAGTATTTATGAAAAAACAAAGTATATTTATGCTGATGAATGTCAGGATAATGAGGTGAAAAAAGACTCAGCAAAGAGGGTATTACGAGACAAAGAGCATGATGCTACCTGTATTTTGTTCTCTTGATATTTTTAGGAATTTGGAAAAAGTCCATGAAAGGCTTACAGCTGCCCCTGCTCAGCCAACAGCTCATTATCATCTAATGTTATCAGTATTCCCAAAAGATCAATATAATTAGGATGATTATCTCTTGGAGGATTTCACGGGGCAATATAGAGACAGAAAATATCAGCACTGCTGTTTTTGACAATATGACAGTTACAGTGTAGACTTCTGTTCCCTTTGACGAGACTCTTTGGAAGCCCTGTTTTATTACATCTAGGTAATTTCTGAAATCAAAGCTTAACTATTACAGTTCTCCAGTAGCACGCAGGATATTCACAACATGGTCATGACCACTTTTTATGAGTCTTTCCATCACAAAAAGTTCACTATTCACATAGGAAATTTTCTTTTTAAAAAATACTGTGCATATGTTACACTGATGATAAAATATAAACTTGAGTTATACCAAACACTGAAAACTAGTTACCACTTAGAATTATAGGCAACTTTTGTGCAATTGATAAAACAACTTGTCCTACTTTCAAACTTTGCATGAACATAGCATACATTAGTACAATGGAACGTTAAGTTTTTTTATTTAGGCAATTCTAAATACCAGACAGTGAGCTCAGTAGACAGTAGAACAGTAGACGGAAAAGCAAAAAACTGCTTTAAAGACAGAAAGACTAACACAGAGCAATATGTTGAAAATGAAGCCAACACACATAAATTCAAAGCATTTTTGTACAGACACTTATTTATACTAGGATACAGACACCTTTATAAGTAGACAGAACATTAAACTGACTGACAGACATGAACATTAGAAAAACGATTCATGTCTGTGCCATTATGTGATTACCCTTATTTAAATTTTAGGGTTAAGAATAAAGCCTGAATATAGATATTCTAAAATCTGTGCATATTTGAACAATAAAGGAAGAGAAGTCTGCCCAGGCTCAGTTTACACAGAAGATCGACTGCAGATAAACCCGCTGAGTTGGTCCTTTAATGAAAACTAAGAAAAATGTTAGTCTTTTTCCACAGTCAGCTAAGTATTCTCTTCTTTCATGACTCTAAATAAGTAGTTGGATGCTTGATTTCCAGAGGACAGAGATGTACATCCTACTGTGGCCTTCTTGTCTTTCGTGGTCAGTTAATCCCTTTCTGTAGTGTTCTGGGTTACAGTGTTGATCTACATCGCACTTGGGCATCTACTGTGCCCCTCCATGAACCTTTCCAAGGTAAGTACTCAAGACAATACCAAAACATGGGTGGACAATCCAGGGCTTAGAACTGACCATCTATTGCAGAGTTCCACTGGTGCTTCTATTACATTACCTCCATATAGGAGGTAAAACTGGATGTAGACAATTTTTCTCTAGGGCAATATGTGGTCATTGTGGCAACGTGCGAATGATTCTTCCATTCACATGACAGTGAGGAGATTGCTCTGCCTAGATTCCAAGTGAACCAAGAGTTACGTGGCCAGTCAGGTACTCCAGGTATGGTGAGAAGTCTAACTGAGAAGCAGTGCATACCAGTTTCAGCCTGCCACTACCCTGGTAAAATCATCTCTCTTTTTGTAGACTTTGAGAAAAGCCAGTGTGATGCAAAAGGTAGCAATAAACCATAGCAGGTACTCCAAGAGCACTTATTGAAGTAATAGAAGACTCAGGTTAAACTTCTTCTTGAACATGGGGGTGAATTTGTAAATTTGTTTCCCAAATTTACAAATTTACTTTGGCTATTTAGATTATGTGATCCATAAAATAGATGTTGAGACATCTTTTCAGTCTAAGTTTTCTAACAATAGGTCTGAAGTCATGCTCTTCCTCAGTTATTATTCAAACATAAAATTTATAATTATTATACAATTATATTTATTATCT